>JAODAL010016305.1:0-81069 GCA_025379985.1 Phyllomedusa bahiana
GATTTGGGAAAGGTTTAGGGGCTGATACATTTCTAGATTAAATAATAGAACAAGTTTATAGTGACCGGATTCTGGAGAAGGGTCTGGATACATTCTAGATGTAATAAAATATAACAGGTTATAAGTGACCAGGATTCTGAGAAGGGCCATGGATACATTTCTAGATGTAATAAAGAACAAGTTATAGTGACCAGGATTCTGGAGAAGGGTCTGGATACATTTCTAGATGTAATAATATAAACAGTTATAGTGACCTGGATTCTGGAGAAGGGTCTTGAATACATTTCTAATGTAATAAAGAACAGTTATAGTGACCAGGATTTTTGAGAAGGGTCTGGATACATTTCTAGATGTAATAATATAACAGGTTATAGTGACCGGATTCTGGAGAAGGGTCTGGATATATTTCGAGATGTAATAATAGAACAAGTTATAGTGACCGGGATTCTGGAGAAAGGTCTGGATACATTTCTAGATGGAATAATATAACAAGTTATAGTGACCAGGATTCTGGAGAAGGGTCTGGGTAAAATTTCTAGATGTGATAATAGAACAAGTTAAAGTGACCAGGATTCTGGAGAAGGGTCTGGATACATTTCTAGATGTAATAATAGAACAAGTTATAGTGACCAGGATTCTAGAGAAGGGTCTGGATACATTTTTTAGATGTAATAATAGAACAAGTTATAGTGACCAGGCTTCTGAAGAAGGGTCTGTATACATTTTTTAGATGTAATAATAGAACAAGTTATAGTGACCAGGATTCTGGAGAAGGGTCTGGATTTATTTTTTAGATGTAATCATAGAACAAGTTATCGTGACCGGGATTCTGGAGAAGGGTCTGGATACATTTCTAGATGTAATAATATAACAAGTTATAGTGACCGGGATTCTGGAGAAGGGTCTGGATACATTTCTAGATGCAATAATAGAACAAGTTATAGTGACCAGGATTCTGGAGAAGGGTCTGGATACATTTCTAGATGTAATAATATAACAAGTTATATGTGACCAGGATTCTGGAGAAGGGTCCTGGTACATTTCTAGATGTAATAATAAACAAGTTATAGTGAACCGGGATTCTGGGAAGGGTCTGGATACATTTCTAGATGTTTAAAAATATAAACAATTTATAGTGACCAGGATTCTGGAGAAGGGTCTGGATACATTTCTAGATGTGTATATATATAACAAGTTCTAGTGACCGGGATTCTGGAGAAGGGCCTGGTTACATTTCTAGATGTAATAATATAACAAGTTATAGTGACCAGGATTCTGGAGAAGGGTCTGGATACATTTCTAGATGTAATAATATAACAAGTTATAGTTACCAGGATTCTGGAGAAGGGTCTGGATACATTTCTTGAGTGTAATAATATAACAATTTATAGTGACCAGGATTCTGGAGAAGGGTCGCTGATCCAGGGATTTATTCTGATTGCCATAATGGAGTCGGGAAGGAATTTTTTTTTACTATAATGAGGACAATTGGCTCCTGCCTCATTGGGGTTTTTGCCTTCTTCTGGATCAACACTTTAGCACAATAGGCTGAACTGGATGGACGTCGGTCTTTTTTCGGCCTCACAAACTATGTAACTGCATTGTTGGCAAATAACATAGAGGACAACTGGCCCAAGGGTCGAGGAGGAAACGTAGATGTGTCCAAACCTGGCACTATGTGCCAGACTTGGTTTTACTCTTTGCTATGGGGCTCCCCATCATGGTGCTGGGTTTTGACCAGTAGGGCAAGGCCATGGCTTTATGTGTCCCTCATAAATGATGTTTATAATTACCTTGTATGATGTTGGGTCTCTCTGAACATTGAGAGGAAGGTTGAGCACCTCGGAGCTGTGTTTCCAACGATCATGAATTGACTGAATTAATCCATTGTGGTTTCTGCAGGAACAACAGGAGTTGCTGACTGGAGCGTTCAATAGGAAAGCTGACATGCTGGAGGAGGAGATTAAACGATTAAGAGAAGAGAACCGCAGACCCACCGTTGTAACGCTGGGTCCACTTCTGCGTCGTCGTTTACTTCGCGGGTTTAGACAATAACGACGCCATATTTTTTGCATGACGGATCTGATTAACATAAAATGGGGTTTTTCAGGGTCCGCCGTGATGTCTGTTATTGTAATGGAAGAAATAGCGCTACCTGCAACACTAAGCTTCCTGCCAAAGTCAACAGAATCAGGCGATTAATGAAGCCATTAACACAGCTTACTGGGGATATTGCTTGGTGCAGTAGGAATAGTCATAGAGTTATATGATAAAACTTAGGCTGTCTGCAATACTCATTAGGGGGATACTGCTGACAAATTTATAATTGAGTTTAATGAGAGCTCTAGCTTCCCTCGTGGTGGTTGCAAGCATCCACAATTGGTGTGATTTCTTATACGCTGTTCTGCAATATATGAATATATTGCAGTAGAGTGTACCAATATGGCTCTCCTATTACATCCTGATTATGAGTGGAAGGGTATAATAGGAGTAACAATATGGTAACCACGGAGGCTTTCATTAGGCCCCTGGCTATGATTACTGTCATCTGGCCCCCTAAGATCCCATCACAGGGGCAGTTTAATAGTCATTCAGATGCCATGGCAGTAATCGCTCCATCTAAAGCGTTCAAAAGCCGGGATTGGAGTTATCACTAGCAGCAAGTCACCTGCCACGTATAGAGCAGGCTTCGCTTGTGAGTCCGCAATATACTTCCTTAAAGGGGTTTTCTCACTAGTCTGTATCAATGAGTCACAAGCAATTTTTACAATCACTCTGTCTCCTTGGGCTGTGGGTGGTCCTATAGCAGAGAGTATATTTAGCATCTCTGTAAGTAGCTGAGCTGTTACTCTGACAAGTGAAGGTGATGTTATCTCTTCAGTAAATACAAGGTACATGTGCTGTGAGGACTGCAAACAATGGCTTATCTGTAATCTTGTTAGAGATAATAAGTTTGCTCGGGAGCTCAGGGTGACGTCACTCCCTGCTCTTGGCTCTCTGCTCTAATCAGATAACGGAGTTATAGTCAGGTAGAAACCTGTGTGCACTCGGAGCACATAAAATGTCTCTTATCTCATGACCAAAGTCAAATCTATTGACCAATGTATTTAGAAAAAGTCTTAATTTTACTGTCCCTTTATGTTGAAAGCTTATCTTTGTAATGAAAAAAATCCCCTTCAACAGCAAAATTACGTAACTCTTTGTCATTTTGTGATAAGGATTTAAACTCATCCTGCAGAAAACAGGTCCTGACACAAATTATGTCAGAATTTGGTGATATATATACCAATGGTTTTTTTTGTTTGTTTTTTTTTTAAATAAAGTGTTTTTATTATTCACAAGTAGTTTAACAAAAAAAACTATAGAAATTTGGTATCGACAAAATCGTACTTACCTGCAAAATACATTTATCATATCACTCATACCACACAGTGAAAGTTGAAAGAACAAAACACAAAAAATAAAACCCCAAAATTGCAGAATTATTTTTTTTTCCAATCTCTGCTCCCTCAAAAATTGGAAAAATATTTAGATACAGTATATATATATTACAAAATTATACCATTAAAAAAAAAATCTTGTTCTGTCTCTCAGGTGGTTGGGATGACAATAATTGTGACGCCTTATAGTTACTTGTTGATATTTGGTGGCTGTGTACAGGGAAGCAGAAGGTTTGGGATTCTGTAATAAGTCGGTTCTTCCCCTATAAGGGTATATTATGCAGTACAGATTTTTGGACCTGATTAGAAATGTATCTCAGATGCTAGCAATCTCTATATAACTGCAACTTGCTTGTGCATAAGGAAATCTTACACTCTGGCATACAAACAAGTATACCCGATTCTTTAAAAACAAAAATAAACAATGATTATAAAAGGCTAAAAAAATTTAGTATCATTCAGTACACAATTTTAAAAAAAATGGTTGTTCAAACCTTTTCAATAGTTTTTGAAGAAAATTTTTACATTAAAGAGATAAACTATAGCTTAGGCGGAGAAATTGGATAAAAGATTGGTGAGTTTGTTTTTTTCCAAAACAGCGCCATCCTTGTTCATGGCTTGTGTCTGATATTGCGATGTTCAAGTGAATGGGGGGTGCCTGCAATTTCAAGCACAAGCCACAGACAAAAGGGGTTTACAAGAAGGGGGGGAGCAAGTTGCCCAAAGGGTGGGGCCCAAAATTTCCCCATGGTTGCCTAAGTTCCCCGGGGGGTTGGGAAACCCAAGGGGCCAAGAGAGATGAACTAAGTTCCCACAGAAGGGTTTGGGTCAGTTCAAATGGGGGGGACCCAAGTTTAAAAGAGGGGTGGACCAAGTTCCTTGGGGGGAGGACTAAGTGTCCAGAGGGGTGGACCAAATTTTCAGAGGGGTTTAAAAACCCAAAAATCAAAAATCTCAGGGAGGTAGAAAAAAGTTTCCAATTGGGGAGGACCCCAAAATTTTCAGGGGAGTAGGCCAAAATTTGGGGGGGGTTGGACCAAGTTCCATAGGGGATGGACTAAGTTTCCACGGGGTTGGACCAAGTTCCAAGAGCGGTGGACCAAGATCCCAGATGGGTGGACCAAGCTCCTAGGTGGTTGGGGCCCAATTACCCCTGGGGAGAGGCCCAAAATTTTCCCCGGAAAGGGTGGACCAAATTAATAGGGGGGGGGGTTGGGCCAAAAATTTCCCCAAAAATGAAATAATTTTCCCGAGGGAAAGGGCCAAAATTCCCTTTGGGGGGTATACAAAGTTCCCAAAGGGGTTTGGTTTCCCAAATTCCCAAAAAAGGGGGTAAAAAATTCCCAGGAGGGGTGAACCAAGCTCCCAGAGGGGTGTACCAAGCTGCGAGAGCAGTTGGACCAAGTTCCAAAAAGGGATTTGGGCAATATCCCCAGGGGGGGGGAACCCAAATTTTTTTTGGGGTTTAACCAATTTTCCCGGGGTGGAAGACTAATTTCCAGAGGGTGGAACAAGTTCTCCGAGGGGTGGAACAAGTTCCCAGAGGGATGGAAAAAAGTTCCTAGGTTTTGTGGGACCAAAATTCCCAGAGGGTTTAAACCAAATTTTCCCGGGGAGCAAAACCAAATTTAAAATGGGGGGTGGACCAGGTTCCCAGAGGGGTGGACCACATTCCCAGGGGGGTAAACCAAGTTTCCATAGGGGCGGACACTGTTTACAAGGGGACAGACCCCAATTTTTCCCCGAGGGGTGGGGCCCAATTTCCCCGAAGGGGGTGGACCAATTTTTCCCCAAAGGGGGGGAACCCCAAAATTCCCGGAGGGGGTTGCCCAAAGTTTCTAGGGGGAATGTACCCGATTTCCCGAGGTGGCCGGGGCAAAAGGTTTTCCCCGGGGGGCAGGCCAAGGGGCACATTTAAAAAATTTCCAAGTTTTTTATTTGGACGGAACAAAGTTTTCCCCAAAGGGGGGAAAAACCCAAATTTATTTTTTTTGGGGGGTATCGTGCTAATCTGTTAAAAACAAAGGAACGTTTTAAAAAAAATTAAAATTTTTTTTTTTTTTCCCCATTTAAAAATGGGTTTTTTTTTAAAAAAATATTTAAAACTATAGGGAAATTTGGTATCGTCAGGATCGGAGAGATCTGCAGAATAAAAATAAACTTGTTTAACTGTTTTTTTTCCTGGGCTTTTGCTCCCGATTCCTTTCCTACAAACTGAGAAAAGAGGGGGCGACTGAGGGGTTTAGGCTGGGGCCAAAGTGGTTGGGGTTTGTCATCATGAAACAACCCTCTTCAAGGCTGTGTCTACGTCAGAGGTCTGCAAATGCTCAGCTATATCTGAGGAGAAGGAGGAGAACTGAGCAAGCGCGGCAACTTCCCCTGCGCTATAAGCCGGCCTGAGAAAGGGGCCCGTAATCCTACACAGTGACATCATCAGTCCGTGTAGGGATACATCCTATTAAAAAGGAAAATGGTAAACCCCCCGTTTCCCGTTTGGCTAAACACGAAATTTGTCGCATTGTAAAGATTTAAATCCCCGCCAAAATATACACAGTCCAGTCCTATGAATAAGACAACTTCTTATATTTAATTTTCCCGCGCCAGAATCATGAAGGAAGTGATGGGGTTTGGGTTTTCGTTGGCCCTTTGGGGGGGTATATTGATGTGGGATGGCAGGGGCTTTAAAAATATCCCGCGTCGCTGTCTTTGGGGAATTTTATTTAAAATTTCAAAAGGAAAAGTTTTTTTGGGTTTTTGGGCAAAAGGTTTGCGGTAGACCCGGAAAAATGGCCCGGGTTTTTGAACTAATTCGCTGCCCGTTGTGGTAAAAGAGTAATGTGAGTGGAAAAATGGCGCCATTGCACATAAGCCAGGTGGAAACTGTGGAGCGCTGTGTGTCACTGATGTGGAGGTGGGTTTGTCGCCCAATTTAAGGTGCACGAGGGTGAACCAACAGACCCACCCCAAAATTTAAAAATTTGGGGTTTTAAACCCGATGTTTTTAAAAGAATCGTTCAGAGAATCAGGCTTGGACTGGCCCCCCCAGGATGGGGGCCCCCCCCAAAGGTTTTAGAAGGCCTGTGGCTGCTTTTTATTTAGAGAGGCAGGGAAAACAAGCCTCAGGTGTAGTATGTGCAGTCATGTAAATGTAGCCCCTTTTAAATTTTGGGCCCCCAAAAAACAACTGAAAAAGGGGAAAGGGGCCCCCAGAAAACACTGCAGCAAAATCTTTTTTTTCATAGCAAAAGGGCCCTCTTTTCCATTTTTCAGGCTAGGCGGGGTTTTCCCGGGGGGCCCCCTGGACCCCAAATTTTTAAGCATGGTGGGGCCCCGGGTTTTAAAAAAACTTTTTACAACTTTCCTAGAGGGGTGGGCCAAGTTTCCAGGGGGGTGGGGTCCCCCAAATTCCCCGGGGTTCAAAACCCAAATTCCCCCGGGGGGTTTTGGGGGCCCAATTTTTCCCGGGGAGGGGGGGGGGGGGGGGGGGGCAAACTAAGGGTCTTTTGTTGAAAACTGTCTAGGGGCAAAAACTTAAATTTGGGTTTCCCCTAGCAACCAAAACAAGCCCATCAGCAACCCCAAACAAAAGCCCAGCAACCTTTTAGAGCCCAAAACCCACCAATCAGAGCTTTTTAGCAAGCAATCGACACATACAAAATTTAATTAGAGCCCATAGAAACCAATCATAGCCCATAGCAACCAACCAGGGCTCAAAGCCACCAATCAGCGCCCATAACAACTAATCAGCGCCCATAGCAACCAATCAGAGCCCAAAGCAACCAATCAGTGCCCATAGTGACCAATCAGAGCTCCTAGCAACCAATCAGAGCCCAATGCGACCAATCAAAGCTTATAGCAACCAATCACAGCTCATAGCAACTAATTAGAGCTCAGAGCGACCAATCAGCGCCCAAAGCGACCAATCAAAGCCCATAGCCACTAATCAGCGCCCATAGCGACCAAGATCCCTGGGGTTGGACCAAGTTTCCTGGGGGGGGGGGGGTCGAACTAAGGGTCATATGTATGAAAACTGTCTAGGTCAAAAACTTACTTTGTTGCCCATAGCAACCAATCAGAGCCCATAGCAACCAATCAGAGCTCCTAGCAACCAATCAGAGCCCAAAGCGACCAATCAGCGTCCATAGCAACCAATCAGAGCTCATAGCAACCAATCAGAGCCCAAAGCAACCAATCAGTGCCCATAGCGACCAATCAGAGCTCTTAGCAACCAATCAGAGCCCAAAGCGACCAATCAGAGCTTATAGCAACCAATCAGAGCTCATAGCAACTAATTAGAGCTCAGAGCGACCAATCAGAGCCCAAAGCGACCAATCAGCGCCCATAGCGACCAATCAGCGCCCATAGCCACTAATCAGCGCCCATAGCGACCAAGATCCCTGGGTTGGACCAAGTTTCCTGGGGGGGGGGGGGGGGGGTGGTCGAAACTAAGGGTCATATGTATGAAAACTGTCTAGGTCAAAAACTCACTTTGTTGCCCATAGCAACCAATCAGAACCCATAGCAACCAATCAGAGCGCCCCTCATTTTTTCAGAGCACTATATGAATATGAATGGGGTGCTCTGATTGGTTACTATGGGTTATGATTGGTTGCTATGGGCAAAAAAGTTAGTTTTAGACCTAGACAGTTTTCATACATGTGGCCCTCAGTTCCCAGATGGGAGTAGCAAGATCCCAGAGGGGAGGGACCAAGTTCTCAGGGAGTTGGACCAAGTTTCCAGAGGGTTAGACCAAGTTCCCAAAGGGGTGTAAGAAGTTTTCAGAGGGGTAGACCAAGTTACCAGAGGGATGCAGCAAGTTCCTCAAGGGGTGTACCAAGTTCCCAGGGGGTTGGACTAAGTTCCCAAAGGGGTGGAAAATGTTCCTAATGGGATGTACCAAGTTTATAGAGGGTCTGTTCTAAGCGCAGTTTAGGCGTGTACATCACCATCTGGAGTATATAGATGTATTCCAGGCCTGACATACACAGGGGCTCACCACTCCCAGGAGCCCATGGGGGGTTACCTCTGCACTCAACATACCTTGGAGGACATGTATGAAAACTGTCTTGGTCTTGGACCTTCTTTGTTGCCCATAGCAACCAATCAGAGCCCATAGCAACCAATCAGAGCGCCCGTTTAATTTTTTCAGCGCTCTATATGAAATGAAAAGGGAGCTCTGATTGGTCGCTATGGGCAACAAAGAAAGTCCAAGACCAAAACAATTTTCATACATGTGGCCCTTTGTGTTTATGATTTTTTTCTCTTTTATGCAAGCCATACACATTTCTATACATTGTCGTATGCGCTCAGTTTGCATTGACTACATCTTCCTGCCGGTATCATGCCATGCTGGTGATGTCTATTACTCAAATAAGCTGTAAGTAGTGATCACATAGAACAGAAGTCTGCACAAATATGTTTATTCATGTTATTTTACACTACAGACAATACAGACATCACTTCCTGCCCCAGCGACTCCGCCTCATTCTGTAACACGGTCGGCTCCTATCTCGCTATGAGCCGACCTGGAATGTGGAAGTTCTCTCGCTGGAACAAGCCTTTAATTAATATTTGTAACTTTTGCAAACTTTTCCAAAGTTTACATCACGATGCAACGTCGTCTTTTGTTGTTCTGTTCCCGTAAACTGTTGATTTCTCTTTGCAGGGCGGACATCTTGTCTTGAAACCCTGCATTCATCATCATTTCTTGTTCCTACATTGAACACAGAAAAAAAGAAAAAGAAATAAGACACAGAAGAAATGTATCAAAACTAGTGCAAAATATTAAAACCATATCTCTTCTTGGTTCTTAGCTCTAATATTGGGCCTTCTAAGAACCAATTGGTTGCAATGGGCTCTGCTGGTTGCTATGGGCTCTGATTGGTTGCTTTGGGCTCTGATTGGTTTCTATGGGCTCCGATTGGTTTCTATGGGCACCGGTTGGTTTCTATGTGCTCTGGTTGCTATGGGCTCTGATTGGTTGCTATGGGCTCTGATTGGTTGCTATGAGCTCTGATTGGTTGCTATGGGCAACAAAGACAGTCTTACTGCTAGACAGTTTTCATACATAAGGCCCACAGAGTCTAAAAAGAGCTTTTAATAGCTCCCTTCCCAAATTGCATTTTCCAGGAGTCTTGTATACTCGGCTTAAATTGGATGAGGCCTCCCTTCGGTAATGACACATGATTAAAGGAGTATTTCCATTTTATTGATTGGCCGAAAACATGGAGGCGTAGGTAAACAAAGACTATTGCCAAATACATTGCTGGTTTTGTTACCTTTCAGAGTTAGAACAATTTTTATTTCATGTTTGTGTACACAAGCTTCCCTCTTCTCTCTCTGCTCTAGCCTGGGATGGTTACGTCACTCCCTGCTGTGCCTTATCAACAGCACAGTGACTTGATTATGTTTCTTACAGACAAACTTTAACCCTTTATAGTTCTGTAGAATTGTGTACTGCTGTTTAGATCCCTCCATCACCAATTTTCCTCTAACAGGTTCAGCTGGGGATAGCAGAGCTGAAGTGTCAGTCACTGTTGTAGAATTAACCACAGCCTGAACAGAAAATGGGAGCCTGAAGCTGTAGAACCGGCCACAGCCTGAACAGAAAGAGGGAGCCTGAAGCTGTAGACCCAGCCACAGCCTGAACAGGATGTGGGAGCCTGAAGCTGTAGACCCATCCACAGCCTGAACAGGAACTGGGAGCCTGAAGATGCAGAACCAACCACAGCCTGAACAGGAAGTGGGAGCTTGAAGCTGTAGAACCATCCACAGCTTGAACAGGAAGGGGGAGTCTGAAGCTGTAGAACCACCTACAGCCCAAAAAGGAAGTGGGAGCCTGAAACTGTAGAACCACCCACAGCTTGAACAGGAAGTGGGAGCATGAAGCTGTAGACACGCCCATAGCCTGAACAGGAAATGGGAGCCTGAAGCAGTAGAACCGGCCACAACCTGAACAGGAAGCAGGAGCCTGAAGCTGTAGAACTGCCCACAGCCTGAACTGGAAGTGTGAACCTGAAGCATTAGAACTGCCTACAGCCTGAACAGGAAGTGGGAGCCTGAAGCTGTAGAACTGCCCACCGCCTGAACAGGAAATGAGAGCCAGAAGCTGAAGACCCACCCACAGCCTGAACAGGAAGCATGAGCCTGAAGATAGCTGTGAAGAGCAGCCTCTGTGAAACAGCATGGTGAGAACAACCCTTTAAGCTTCAAACACATTGGGGATATATCTGGTGGGTTCACCATGAGGAACTACATTGATCTAGACACCAGTAAAACTCAATGGGCAACTCCTAAAACAAAACTGTATTTTAGGTGTCAGTCAGGACCTATGGGCAACCAGAGAGAGGATTCAAAATCAATACAATTTTGTGAACTGCCTGTAACTTTTTTGGGTGGAATGCACTAGAAAGGTGACCTTTGGGTAAACTCCATTTCTCGACTTTTATTATCCTTTGTTCGCAGTTGACATAACATGTAAAATCCAAATAAGAACTTGGTCACACAATACTGTACCTTCAGCTTCTGAGATATCACCAGTTCATTTTGTTTAGTCATCATCTCTCTCTCTTTTTCCATCTTCTCCATGAGCAGTTTCTTATGCTCCTCAAAGCTCCTGTTCTGGTCGTCCATACGTTGTTGTAGATTTCTGTTATTTTCCTCCATAATTTTTTTCTCTCTCTCTGCGTTCTCCGTTTGAGCACGTTCCTCTAAAAGAGTGTATAAATTACAGTCAGTACTACTAAATTCAAATCAGACCGGGGTATCTGGGTGTCGGGACCCTCACCAATCCCTAGACTGGTGGCCCTTACATTTTTTTGTGCACAGCAAAGCTTCCAGCCAAAGGGGCCGAAACAGTGCTCCAATTGAATGCATGGGGTTCTGCACATCAACACTCTTGGCCACCAACTAGGTTGAAATTTTGCTGTATAAAGCCAGCCAGTTAGGTTATCTCTTTACCAGTCATCGCCTTCTGGAATGAATGAGTCAAGCATGACAGCAATGATCATGGCATTTATAAGTTTTAATAAGACTGCCCATCTCTCACCTGCCAGCTGCTTCTCTTTCTCAGTCAGGGTGTTATCTGCTTGGATGATGGCCGCTTCAATGTCCTTCTTCTCATCAATATACTCCTGCATCACTTCCAGAAACTTGGGGTGAGAAGAGTTTAATTGATTACATGGCAACAAAATCAATGGAAACACATCAGCTGGTCAATGTCTTACTCGCTGTACTTCAAATAAAATATTGGATTTAACCTCCACAGGTGCTGGCCATCGAGCGTCTTGACAAAGGTCCATCACGATTTGCAAGCCACAAGATCAATACTTCATATTGCAGTTATTCATTTGGAAATCTACTGTTAAGCCCTAGTGTCATGTCCAGGATATTGTCAGTCCTAGTGTCATTTTCAGGATATGGTTGGTCCCGTGTCAAACAAAGGGTAAAAGGTTGGCCCCCAGTGTCTTTCCAGGGGTATGTTAGCCCTGGTCTTTAAAATATATATTCAGCGACCGTTACCAACCAAAACTTGAGTGCAAGTCCAAACCCTGTCCCGGGCCTCACGAAATCCAGAAAAATATATCCCCGACGCACCAAAAAAATTCAACGGTCTTTATTCCCCAAAGTGCAACTTTCAGCTCATTGCTGAGCCCTTTTTTTAAACAATAGAATATGCCCAACCCCTCCATTTAAATGGGGTGTTGACACTATACTATTGCTTGAAAAAGGCTCAGCAATGAGCTGAAACGTTGCACTATTGGGTAAACAGCATGGTGAGAAGAACCCCTTAAGCTCCATTTAAATGGAGTGTTGACACTATACTATTGCTTGAAAAAGGCTCAGCAATGAGCTGAAACGTTGCACATTGGGTAAAAAGCTTGGGGAAAGAACCCTTAAGCTCCATTTAAAATGGGGTGTTGGCACTAAAAAATTGCTTTTAAAAAGGGGGCAGCAATGACTGAACGTCATGCACTATATGGCGGAAATAAGACCATTGAATTGTTGAAGTGCTGTCTGTGGATATATTTTTCTGGAGCCCTAGTGTCTTGTCCAGGATATGCTTGGCCCTAGTGTCTTGTCCAGGATATGGTTGGCCCTAGTGTCATGTCCAGGATATGGTTGGCCCTAGTGTCTTGTCCAGGATATGCTTGGCCCTAGTGTCTTGTCCAGGATATGCTTGGCCCTAGTGTCTTCTCCAGGATTTGGTTGGCCCCAGTGTCATGTACAGGATATGGTTGGCTCCAGTGTCATGTCCAGGATATGGTTGGCTAAAGTGTCATGTCCAGGATATGGTTGGCGCCAGTGTCATGTACAGGATATGGTTGGCCCTAGTGTCTTGTACAGGATATGGTTAGCCCTAGTGTCTTGTCCAGGATATGGTTGGCCCTAGTGTCTTGTCTAGGATATTGTTAGACCTAATGTCTTGTACAGTATATGGTTAGACCTAGTGTCTTGTCCAGGATATGGTTGGCCCTAGTGTCTTGTCCAGGACAGTGGTACCCTAATGTCTGTCCAGATATGGTTGGCCTAGTGTCTTGTCCAGGATATGGTTGGCCTCAGTGTCTTGTGCCAAAGGGCAATGGTTGGCCCTAGTGACTTGTCTAGGATATTGTTAGACCGTAAGTGTCTTGTTACCCGGATATGGTTAGGCCCTAGGTCTGTACAGAATATGATTGGCCCTAGTGTCATGTAACAGGATATGGTTGTAGTTTGTCCTTTAATTGTCTGAAACCAGGAATTAACAATTGCAGTACAGCCATACTGACTGTAAGTGTTAGAGATTACCAGTGCCTAGGTAATGGTGATAACTTGGTAAATATGTCTTCACTAAAGGGGTATTTCCACCATAGACTCTGATATCATATTGATGGGATATGGCAAAGTCTAATAAGTGCATGTCCCAGAGGTGAAACCCTCACCTACCTTGGCAACGATTCCCCAAAACTGTTTCCCTCAAAATGGAGAGTTGTACTAATGTACTAACTCTCCATTTTGTTCTTTAATTAATCAATTCATTAGAAAAAACAGAAAACATTTTGGCTGTAGACACTGGGACCTAGGAAGTATAATTTTTTCTTTTCTGGGCCCATTGGAAACAGTGTTCCCACCATGGACCTTAATGACAAATCAGTAGGTTATGCCAACAAAGTCTAATAGGTGCGTGTCCTAGAGGTGGGACCCAGACCTATCTTGGAAACGGATCCCCGAAATGTTGGCTCAGAATGGAGAGCCGGTCGTACTTACACATAACTGTCCATTCTGTTCTTTAATCAATTAATGCATTAGAAAAAACACCTAACTTAGGAACGGATCCTCAAAAGCGTTGGCTCTCCATTCAGTTCTAAGGGAGTTCTGAGTACAAGCAAACACACCGCTCACCTGTACTGGGAACACCCATAGAACAGAATGGAGAGTCGTATGCAAGCTCAACCAGCTCTCCATTCTAAGCCGACACTTTCAGGGGCTCGTTCTAGAGATCCTTGCAGGTCTCAGAGGTCGGACCCGCACCTTTTAGACTTTGATGGCATATCCTACCGATATACCATCAAAGTCTATAGTCTATGTTGTGCTCTTACAGCATAGGTGTAAAAAACCACGCTCGCAACTAAATTTATGTGGCCCATGACGGCATAGCAAACAAGGCTCATGTGGTTTTGTTTTATACAGTTTTACAATAACATTTGGCCCTTTTGGATCCCACTATAATGCTGATCTGGCCCTCTGTGAAAATGACGTTGACACCCCTGTCTTAGAGGGTCCAGGAGACTCGATGCTTTAGGGTTGTCCACTTAAAGGGGTTTTGCCACAAAGTAAAATGGACATGTGAAGCTTGCAAATGAAATAACAAACATTTTCACCATTCATTATTATTAAAAATTCTGCACCGTTTTTGTTTTAGCGGCTCCCTTAGTGATCCATTGTTTACAGCTCGTCTCCAGGGGATACGACCAGGGCTGAGAGCTCTTCAGTCCTTGGGGCACATGCTCAGATATCACCTCTCTTCTCAGGCAGCTACTGAGTGTTCAAACCCCAGGTGCTGTCTTTCTACTCCCGTCCCTGTGCTCCTTAGCAATTAGTCAAACAGTGCAAATAAATGAAAATAAACCTCTATGAGGTCTGTGCATTGATAAAGAGGGAAAAAACCCCCACAGGTTTGGTTCCTGCAGGGATTTGAACCTAGGACCCTTGTGCCTGGAGGCAAAAACTTGACCTCTCAGCTACTCACAATGCTTTACATAAACAGACCTTTCTTTGACTACAGAGAGGAAAGGTCTGGTGATGTCATCCTGCTGGGTCACATGATATTCAATTCAAACAAATCACACACGCCCCCTTCTGAGCACACAGAGCTGAAGAGGTGGATGCAGGAGGTATGAAAGGAGATCGTGGCAAAACCCCTTTAAGACAAGCACCTTCCAATCTGTAAATTCTCACAGAGATGAGCTGAATGTGAAGGTCCCACTATGGAAAAGCCCTTTACCATGTTAGAGGGTAGAAGAAGGTTCAGCTGTAGGGAGGTAAAGGTCCATAACCTAATAACACGCCCTAAAAGTCACCTACAGAGACAACCTCTGGAATATATTTTTGCAGTGTCTCCAATTTTGATCTCTTTAGTGTCTTTGTGGAACTTACCTTTATGCCTTTCCCAGGTTTCATGTTGTAAGTTTCTATAACATTAAGCTTCTCCATTAGATACATCTTGTGTCCTCCGGGTACGGAATATTTTCCGGCCAATATATTATCCTCCATAGTTGCACTGAGCTCCTTGAGAAGTTTCCTGCAGAAATCTCTTGAGGCCTTTTCATTTCTTGTAGAATATTCATTCATTGTCTTATCAATTAGTTACTGTTAGAAAAATAGGAAAGATATTATTTAAACAGTCACTCCCCCGTGCCAGACTATGGCGACGTACACGCTCAGCTCCGGCTCTGTGGTAAACGCAGATGATTGGCAACGGGAAAACTTTGAAAAATGTTGGACTATCACAGTAAACGGGTTTATTCACTTGAAGGAAATTATACTTAAAGAGGTGTTCTCATAACAGACATTGATGGCACTCCGCTCACCTGTGCTGAACATTGCACTCCCCTGTAATGGGATCTCCCATAGAACAGAATGGAGAACACAGCGCTCCCCTGTACTGGGAACTCACATAGAACAGAATGGAGAACACAGCGCTCCCTGTACTGGGAACTCCCATAGAACAGAATGGAAAACACAGTGCTCCCCTGTACTGGGAACTCCCATAGAACAGAATGGAGAACACAGCACCCCCCTGTACTGGGAACTCCCATAGAACAGAATGGAGAACACAATGTTCCCCCATACTGGGAGCTGCCATAGAACAGAATGGAAAACACAGCGCTCCCCTGTACTGGTAACTCACATAGAACATATTGGAGAACACAGTTCTCCCCTTTACTGGGAACTCCCATAGAACAGAATGGAGAACACAGCGCTCCCCTGTACTGGAAATCTTCCATAGAACAGAATGGAGAACACAGCGCTCCCCTGTACCGGAAACTCCCATAGAACAGAATGGAGAATACAGCGCTCCTCTGTCCCAGAAACTCCCATAGAACAGAATGGAGAACACAGTGCTCCCCCGTACTGGGAACTGCCATAGAACAGAATGGAGAACACACGCTCCCCCGTCCCGGGAACTCCCATAGAACAGAATGGAGAACACAGTGCTCCCCATACTGGGAACTGCCATAAACAAATGGAGACACAGTGCTCCCCCGTACTGGGAACTCCCATAGAACAGAATGGAGAACACAGAGCTCCCCTGTACAGGGAATTCCCATAGAATAGAATGGAGAACAGCGCTCCCATGTACTGGGAACTCCCATAGAACAGAATGGAGAGTCGTGCACAAGAGTGAATGGCTCTCCATTCTGAGCCCACACTTTTGGGGGTCCATTCCCAAGACAGGTGCGGGTCCTAGAGGTAGAACCCACACCTATCAAGATAGATTATGCCATCTAAGTCCATGGTGGAAACACCACTTTAAAATATATATATATATATATATATAGCATACAGTGTAGCCACAGTCCTTCAACAACCAAAAAGTTTACTGATATTACTAATAAATTGATTAAAGGGCTGTCTGGTTAAATAAAATTAAACTTAAAAGGGTTTTCTCACCACATTGATTAGCTTTTAACACATAGGGGAAGGTAAATGCAGACTATTACCAAATACATTGCTCTTTTGATTTAGCTTTGGTCAGGAGATAAAGAAGATTTGATCTCCTCTTAGAATACACAAGTTTCTCTGGTTACCGACCACCTCTCCCCACCTCTCTGTTATCGGATTTGAGCCAAGCTGCCCATAGTCAGTCCATCCATGGTGAGTCACTCCCTGCAGAGTCTTATATCTAGGATCAGAATTTGTGTACCTAACTAAATGAGAAGCTTTCTGTCACATCAAGGGAGGTACAGTGAGCCCTGACTGGAACCCAGCCCACTGTCCCTGCCTACTTGACGTGCTGCCCTAGGCGACAGACGGCAACTGGGCGACAGTCCCTGCGCTGCTAGAGTGCGGGGGCCGTCAGGAGGAAGAAAGGTCAACAGTCCGGGTCAATCTCAAATAGGAACGCCAAAGCCACAAATCAGAACCAGAGGAATAAATGTAAACAAGCCGAGGTCAAACACGAACAGGAGCGAGGTACAAAATCAGAATGCAAGCCAGGGTCAGGAAAACAAGCAGAGGTCTGGTATATGGATAAGCAAACACAATATTAAGCACAAGTAACACAAGATAGCCAGGAGAATATCACAGGTCCTGCATTCAGCCTGTAGGGAGTTTAAATGTGATTCCCGGACACCGCCCCAGCAGCCGATTGGAGCGGCCTCCGGGTTCTCCCATTGCCTGGTGCGACACGCCCCCTGTCCAGAGCGGCTGGGCCTCTGTCACTCACAGAGCTGCCAGCAGACTGTCTATCCGGGTGGGGTTGCAAATCAGCTGCTGCAGACTGTTGCTCCCTGCAGGCTGAGCGCCGCCTAGCCCTGACACTTTCATCTTTAAGAGCTCTGTAGACCTCTAAATCTACAGTTTCTAAATATCCTGCAGTCATGTCACTGTAACAGGAAAAGCTAGAAATAGCAGAGCTGATATGTGAATCACTGCTATAGAACCAACCAAAGCCTGACCAGGAAGTGTGAGTCTGAAGCTGCATGTGGCTCTGTGAAAGTGTATGGTGAGCAAAACCCCTTTGCATGGACCCGGGATGGGAAAAGATACAAAAACTTACTTCCGGACCCCGCCATTACCGCTCTGCAGCTTCCCGGGATCCACTCCTCTTCACTTCCAGGTTCTTATCTTAACACACAGGAAGTGAAGAACCCGGAAGTGAAGAGGAGCCAATCCCAGAGAGCTCTGGAGTAGCAGTGGTAAATTTCCTGGAACTTTTTTTTTCTATCTTTTCCCACAATGGGTCCATTTAAGTATTATTTTCATTAACCGGAAAACTCCGTTGATTATTTGGCCAAAACAGGAAACTTTTAGGTTGTAGAGACTCTACATGTCTTGTGCTATACTGGAAGGGTGGTCACTGTCCTGGAATGGTCATGGTCTATCCTTGGCACCATCATGCTGGCGACAAGCACCAACTGGCATTTAGCAGCATCTGTTCTCATTGACTGAGCAGGTAACGAGAACGCCCAAGATAAGCCTCTGTCTACTTAGAACTGGACAAGACTAAAATTTTGGCCTCTGGCAGCCTCCAGTCTTCAGCGCTGGACCCTGAAGTTCTAGGTGAGCAGTTTTAAGTAGAGACAAATATTGGCAGGAACTTTTTGTACCTAGTGACTGACCTTCAGTTTATGTTGATACTTCTGATCCTTATCATTGAGTGAACGTCCCATGAAGACTTTGATGGCCTCTTTCTCAGACTCCATGTGCATGTTCAGGAACTCTTGCTGGGTCTCCGTTGGGAACCTCCGGACATGTTTGTCCATCTCAGATGTATATTTGGCCATTGCCTCCTGCACCGCTGCTGTGTTTTCAATCTCGGCCAAAGCCAGAACCGCATTCTCCATGCAGGGAACCGTTCCGCTCTGAATCGCCTTCACATACGAGGCGGCGAGAACCGCTAACACTGAGACAAAGAAATTTGCAAAATTTAATATCACTGAACCATCGTATTTTATTTTATTTTTTTAAATAAAGCTCTCTAAAGATAATAATTTATTTGAAGGGGGTTTTCCCATGAAGTAAAATTGATGTGGAAAGCTTGCAAATTAAATACTAAACATTTTCAAACAATTAAAAATTCTGTACTATTTTAGTTTTAGCTGCTCCCTTAGTGAACCATAGTATACAGCTCGTCTCCAGGGAATACGACCAGTGACAAGAGCTCCTGGCCGCAAATTCTTAGACATCACCTCTCCTCTCAGGCAGCTACTGTCAGTCTATTCCTGAAGGGATTTGAACCTTGGAACCCTATGCTGAAAGGCAAAAGTGCTAACCACTTGGCTACATTGTAGCTACTCATAGCTCTTGTATTTTAGGTTACTTGACTTTACATAAACAGACTGTGTTTGACTAGAGTGAGTACAGTTTGGGGAAAGGCATGGTGATGTCAAGCCTGCTGGGTCACATGATATACAATTCAATGACACTGAAAGCTGAAGAGAGGGCAGCAGGACACAAAGGGCGACATGTATGATCGGGCTTTTCGCCCGATTTCTGGCGTATACTGCACCTCCCGGCCCGAATCCCCATGTCGGACACGGGGATTCAGTGTTAGGTGCAGTGTTTGCCACTTTCAGCTGCGCCCCGCATGAAGGGGCGGGCAATGGGCGCGGTGTGGGCGCGGTGTAGGCGTTCCGGGGCGGGACGTGCCGCGCTCGTGTACTCCGAGGCATGTACGATGGCGAGTCGGCAAAGCGAGGCGCAGTGCAGCGCTCGGCAACTCCAACAGGCAGACCGGGTTTATTTTGGTCTAAATGCTCCGGCGGAGGCGAAGTGAAGCAAGAACGGAACATGCGAGGAAACATAGAAGATCGCGACAGAAATCTCGGCGCTCCGCTCCGTGCAGCAGGAGTATGAATCCGAAAAAAATCGCCGTTATAAAGGCGGAAAACAGTGTCAGAAAAGAGCTGAACGTAAAAAATAAACCTAATAAAAAAAAAATAACTTTCCAAAAATCTAGCACGGCGCAATATCAAGAAATCGGATATTGGAAATTGCCGGGAAATACAGTAATTCAAATTCTGAAAGCGCTTCTCATTGGTCGGCATAAAACTGGCCAATCAGAATAGGAGCTACAGAGACCATTAAAACCTATGGAGAACGATTGACCAATTAGAATCAACGCGGGACAGTTCAAAATACAGTGAAAAGGCAGAGAAGAGCTGATTGGTTGAGCTAGCGGGGCTTGGCTATCTCGGCCAATCAGAATAGGAGCGACAAAGACCCATTATAGCCTAGGGAGAATTTGAACCAATCAAAATCCAAGGCGGGAACAGTTCAAAAGCAGTAAAAGGGCAGAAAAAGCTAATTGGTTAATGCGCAGGGGTTGGTATCCCAATCAAGCGGAGCTACTTCCTATTGTTCTAGGGAAAATGGCGCAATGCAATCTCGGGCCAGCCCCGAGCAGCATGAAGTATTAAATAAAAAATTTTTTTTTAAATTAAGTGTAAAACATTATCAGATAAAGAGCTAAAACCTTTCTGTAAAAATAAATCAGTTAAATCCCGAACAACGCTTTTGTCGCCGAGACCGGCGCTACATAAGGAATTGCAATAGAGAGAATTGCCGGGAATACAGAAAATTCAAATTGTTTAAGCTATTCTCATTGGTCGGCATAAACCAGCCAATCAAATAGACACAGTGGCCCATTATATCCTATGGAGGAAAATTGACCAATCAAAAAGGAGCGACAGGGACCCATTATAACCTATGGAGAAAAATTGACCAATCATATTCCAAGGCGGGAAAGGGTCAAAATACAGTAAAAATGCAGAAACGAGCTGATTGGTTGAAGCGGCGGGGACTCGTCCAGCTTAGCCAATCAGAGGTGAGCTACTTTCTCATAGAGTTCTATGGGGAAAAGAAATTCCGAGCAAGCTCTGTGTTTGGCCCTAATTTAAAAAGGCGCCGTTATTGGACCAATGGAGAGTGAGCGACGCTCCTATGGGTTTTCTAATGCAATCTGAAATAAAACTGTACATGGCCGAAATCAAATGATAAGACTACAGAAGTTGTCCCGAAGTGTATATAAAACGAATGATAATATGGGGGTAACGAAAAAAAAATATTAAATCAATAAAATCTGATTTATTTCTTTATTTTCGTTATCCAAGGATCAATAGTATGGGTGCAACGAAAATAAAGAAATAAACATGATTTTATTGATGTAATATTTTTTTTTTTCGTACCCCCATATTATTGGCTAAGCTCTGATTGGCTAAGCTGGACGAGCCCCCGCTAGCTCAACCAATCAGCTCGTTTCTGCCTTTTTACTGTATTTTGAACTGTCCCGCCTTTGAATATGATTGGTCAATTTTTCTCCATAGGTTATAATGGCCACTGTCGCTCCTATTCTGATTGGTCAATTCTCCTCCATAGGATATAATGGGCCACTTTCGCTCCTATTCTGATTGGCTGGTTTATTGCGACCAATCAGAAGAGCTTAAACAATTTGAATTACTGTATTTCCCAGCAATTCTCTCTATTGCAATTCCTTATGTAGCGCCGGTCTCGGCGACAAACGCGTTGTTAGGGATTTTATTAATGTATGTTTATAGAAGGTTTTAGCTCTTTATCTGATAATGTTTTACACTTAACAAAAATGATTTTTTTATTCATACTTCATGCCGCACGGCGCTGAGAGCCGAGATTGCATGGCGCCGATCTCTCCATAGACTACAATGGGAGAAGTAGCTCGCGCTCTGATTGGCTGGGATAAGCCCAAGCCCCGCTAGCTCAACCAATCAGCTCTATTCTGCATTTTTACTGTATTTTGAACTGTCCCCGCCTTTGATTCTGATTGGTCAATAGTTCTCCATAGGTTTTAATGGTCTTTGTCGCTCCTATTCTGATTGGCTGAGCTAGCCAAGCCCCGCTACTCAACCAATCAGCTCTATTCTGCATTTTTACTGTACTTTGAACTGTCCCGCTTTGATTCGATTGGTCAAAAGTTCTCCATAGGTTTTAATGGTTCACTGTAGCTCCTATTCTGATTGGCCGGTTTATGTCGACCAATGAGAATAGCATTCAGAATTTGAATTACTGTATTTCCCGCTAATTTCCTGTATCCTAATTCTTGAATTAGGATATTGGAAAGTGATTTTGTTTTATGTATTTTTTATTTTTAAGGTTTCAGCTCTTTTTCTGAGAATGTTTTCCGGCTTTAAAAGGCGATTTTGATTCATACTCCGCACTGACATGTGGAATGATTTCTCGCTGTTCTCCAGCCTGTCTCGCATCGGAACAGATTTTCGGCGCAGTCCCGCACGGCGCCTAAGTCCCGCACTGCGCCCATGTCCCCGCACTGCGCCTCAAACACTGGCGAGGCGCGGCGGACTTTACATTGTATGTATGAGCGCGCCCCGGCCCCGACATAAATCAGGCGCAGATTCCGCCGGAAAACTAGCGGAAAAGCGCGCCCCGACCCGGCGAGCTTCATACATGTCGCCCAAAATGCCTTCGTGGTAAAACCCTTTTCAGTGGTTGGTGCTGGTTTAGTCATCCCTCCATTGTATCTGGTTATATACTACTAAGCAAACACTTGACTTTTGTCTGGGTGCTCATACTTTTAGCACAAATATGGCCACATGAAGTTGTCTTGGTATAACAGTAGACTCCCTCTCCATACTCAGAAACACAACAAGTCCTACTGGGTTCAGTCTTTAGTCCAGCCATTGAGCTGTAAGTCTGGCCTTTGTTGTGTTTTTGAGTAAATAATGTCCCATATTTCGGTGATGTTTCTGTAGATTGTTAGTGTAGGGTCCCACAAGAAATGTGGAGCCTTGACGAGGTTTGCGAGCTTGTAACTATACAGTGGCCACTGTATCACCTAATACCTCATATTTGATATTTTTTCAGTATGTAAATTTTTTAGCCCAAAAGTACTGGAAAGCAGAGGGTGTCAGTATTTTGTGTTGGACACCTAAAAAGTGCTGGGAAGGCCGTATATGAAATAGTAAAGGCGTCATAGGCTGTAAGCCAGCATGGTGCACCACACGAATCTTCATTAATCACACCCTTTTGTATTGCCTTATCTATATGCAATTATAATACCAGCAACCACCCACTCATGCATAGAAGTCATGGGAGTGGTTGTCTTATCTGTATTTTTGCATTTGTGCAGTCTCCCCATGTATTATACTGTGGCTTTTCTGTATACTGGTGTGAACAGGTATCAATTCAATGTGCAGTTTTTTATCATCTAATTGTCCCCCTAGTCGAGGGATCTGTGAGCTATTGCTCAGCAATTACCTGCACCAGTTTATCTTTCCCAGGTAGCACGGGGGCTTTTGTTGCCTCCTACTGGGTTCAGTCTTTAGTCCAGCCATTGAGCTGTAAGTATGGCCTTTGTTTTGTTTTTGAGTAAATAATGTCCCATTTTTCTGTGTTTTTTTCCCTCTCCATACTCCACAGACTTGTTTCGGCTTCCTTCTACTTGTACTTGCACAATCATGAGAAAAAGACCACATAAAATAATACATGTCCAACATAAAAGCAAAGGGTAGAAAGGTGAAGCAAGATTGTAAGTCACAATCTACCTTGTGTTGCTGCCCTCATTGCACTAGTGATGCTGAAACTGAGGGAAATATTTAAAGGGGTTGTCTCACTACATTGATTCATCTTACCTCAGTCTTGTTTTTTTCGTTTCATTTTGAATTCAGGGGCGTGTTTACTGGTTTCTCCTAGGCTGTAGTAGAAGCCAGGTCTGTAGCTATAGCAACCAGTGCTGGCAGCCTATCAGGAAAAAAAGGGAGTTCAAAAACCCAGGTCCTTGTAGCTATAGCAACCCACTGGCAGCCTATCAGGAGAAAATCAAACAGGTCTGTAGCTATAGCAACCCTGGAAGAGAGCCTGATGCAAGGCCCATACAAGAGGGATATCCCCTCAGAATAGGTAGGACACTGTTAATGGACACATATTGCAAAGTGACTTGTTTTTGCAAGATCTTTAACTTAAAAAGCACCAATCCTTGTAGTGAGACAACTCCTTTAACTAAAGTTAAGGCAGCCGCAGCTATTTGTTACTTACTTCTCCCCGTTACTTCCGTTCCTCCCGCCAGTGTTTTTACACGACTCTGGGTAACCATGTAACTATAGAATTTCGCAGCCTGTTCCACAAAGTCTTCTTCCAATTCGCTCTCTTGTAACGTTTCCAGGTTCTTCAGTTTTTTCGTTGATGCCGGGCGCTCAAACACGAAACATTTGTGCGTATGGAAAAAATGTAGGATGCACTCGCGGGGAAGGTTATAGTCCTTGGTTTTTTTGTCAGTACCTTGAAGAGACAAATGAACAGTGTTAATAGGAAGTAAATAAAGTGATTGCTCAAATGAGAAGTGCAAGATTACTGAACTCAACACAAAGGGAACGGAGCTCCACCGCCACCTTGTATCGAGACTTCAGGAGAAGAGGTGACCAAATGGGTTAGGCTTCCCTGGTAGCTGTACCCCTATGGCCCTGCCTCTCAGGGCTCATCCTCATGCTTCCATCCTCTTATGTTCTCCATTCTTTCATGTCAATTTAGCTATTTACTACTAAAAGGGTCAGTGTGCAGGAGCAAGAAGGGTTAGACTCAAGGTAAACTTTATTTTGGGAATAAAAAAGGAATCATTTTGCCCTGGAGAACCCTTCTGGTGAAAGGGTCCCATAAAGGGGTATTTCCATCAAACACATTGATGGCATGTCAGGTGTAGGGTATAAGTGGAAAACATTAAACTCTGTTTTTACTGTTTCTAACTATTGATCATCTCTTGAAACTGTCTATATACTGTTTGCATAACTATTCTCTATTTACCCTTTACCAGTTTAATCAGATATTATGCGCTTGGAATGCATAGCTCTTGCAAGAAAACTACCTTCAGGATGTACTTATCCTGGATGATACTGAAATAATACATGGACTCATTATGGCTTACAAATATTAGCTTATGCAGCACAAGCAGATAAAATGGCGCAGAGTGCATTCGGACAACACCCAGTATCAGACACGTTTAAGCTGAAGTAAACAAGCCATAAAAGGAACTGTGTTTTGATGGACTGTGCAATATTATGCAACGCATATGCAGAGGTGAAGGATTGATGTATATTCCCATATATGTACTTATCTTTGATTTCCTTATAAAATTGCCTCAACAAAGCTAATTAACCAATGATCAAACAACACATACTTACGACATTGTAACACGTATCATATGGTACAAAAAGTCTGTACTTCCTGATATTAAACAGAGATCTACTATCCAATCTATTGAGTGGACAGTACTTCTTGGGATCCCAGCTGTTTACAGCTATATACATATTATAGATTTGGAAGAGATAGCAATTGCAGCAGAAACAGATAAAAAGGATAAATCTGTTTATTACAGCCATATGGATAGGATATGCCATCAATATGGAATAGGTGCTGGTCTGACAACCGTACCTATCTTGAGAACGGGCCCCTGAAAGTCTCTGTTTTGAATGAAAAAGTGGTCAGAAGACTCCCATTCAAATCACTGAGACAGTTATGACCATGTCTCCGTGTTTAATGGGGACTTTCAGGAGCAGGGGTGTCAGAGGTGGAACCCGCAACTATCAAATATTGATGGCATTTCCGTGTGTCATCAATTTGTTTGGTGGGAATACCCCTTTAAGTCTTCATCAGGGCTAGATACCTTCCAGTCATGTGACTTAGTCAAAAGAACAAACTCTTACATAGAACTTTGAAATGACTCAAACATATCAATGTAACTACAGCAGTTTTTCCAGTTCAAGTGAATGGTCTGCCAATAAAGGGTTCTCTAAGTTGTACAATCCTTACTTGTCACAAGAGTCTTTTAAAAAAAAGAATAGGAGCAAAGTGTCCCCTTAACAGGATCCTCAGTGATCAACTGTACTAAGCAGCAAGTGTTGAATTTCCCTGCAGTGCCTCCAAAGGTGAAGCTAAGCATTACACAGTGTCCATCCAAGTCAATACACACTCTTTGTTCATCTACACTCTGGCCAAGAGATAAAGAATTCCCTAAACTGGGTGTATGAAAATGGGTTTACATTATTGGACAATTCTTTAAATATGAGGAAGTCATGGGGCCCGCAGTTATGATTTCTAATAGATAGATATTAGATAGATAGATATGGGATAGATAGATATGAGATAGATAGATAGATAGATAGATATGGGATGGATAGATAGATAGATAGATAGATAGATAGATATGAGATAAATATGAGATAGAGAGATAGAAAGATAGATAGATAGATATATAGATAGATAGATAGATAGATAGATAGATAGATATGAGATAGGTAGATAGATAGTACAGAGAGATAGATATGAGATAATAGATAGAGATAGATAGATAGATAATAGATAGATAGATATGATAGATGAAAAGGATAGATAGAGATAGGTAGATAGGATAGATAGAATAGGTAGATAGATAGATAGAGATAGGTAGATAGATAGATAGATAGATACAAGATAGATATATAGATAGATAGATATGAATTTAGATAGATGGTAGATAGATAGATATGAGATAGATAGATAGATAGATACATAGATACATAGATACATAGATACATAGATAGATATGAGATAGGTAGATAGATAGATAGATAGATACATAGATAGATATGAGATAGGTAGATAGATAGATAGATAGATAGATAGATATGGGATGGATAGATAGATAGATACATAGATAGATATGAGATAGATAGATAGATAGATAGATAGATAGATAGATACATAGATAGATATGAGATAGGTAGATAGATAGATAGATAGATAGAGATAGATAGATAGATATGAGATAGGTAGATAGATAGATAGAGATAGGTAGATAGATAGATAGAGATAGGTAGATAGATAGATAGAGATAGGTAGATAGATAGATAGATAGATAGATAGATAGATAGATAGATAGATAGATATGAGATAGATAGATGGGTAGATAGATAATATGAGATAGATAGATAGATAGATAGATAGATAGATAGATAGATAGATAGGATACATAGATACATAGATACATAGATAGAAAATGAATAGGTAGATAGATAGATAGAAGATAGGTAGATAGATAGATAAAATAGATAGATAGATAGATAGATATGAGATAGATAGATAGATAGATAGATACATAGATACATAGATACATAGATAGATATGAGATAGGTAGATAGATAGATAGATAGATAGATAGATAGATAGATAGATAGATAGATAGATAGATAGATAGATAGATAGATAGATAGATAGATAGATAGACAGATATGAAAGAGATACGAGAAATATAGTTAGATAAAAGATGGCGGTAGATGTGAGATAGGTAGGTAGATAGATATGAGAGATAGAGGGATAGATATGAAATAGATAGATAGATATGAGAGATAGATACTGTAGATATGAGAGAGATAATTAGATAGAAGACAGGTAGATATGAGTTTTTACCTCTCTTAAGCTCCAGAGATGACAGCAGATACTCATCTTCTGTTATTGGTTTTCCATTCTTCTCCAATTCTAGACAGAAGTCTCGGACACACCAGGTAAATGATGGGAAATACCTCTTATATTCGCCTGTGTCGTCTTGCTCAGGAGATGACTTCAGCTTAATTAGTTTCGTCAATTCAGTTACATAACTGGGAAAATGGTATTATTAAGGAAAAGGTGATAGATAAGAGGCAGTCAAATTACAGCCATTGTGTGTGAATAATTTGGAACAGTGGACTGTGAGGTGCAAAAATTCCTGCAAAGATGGTTGGTGTCATCCAGGAGGATGAGCAGACCACCAGGGCCTATGAAATGCAAGGAGCTGCCCTAAGGATCTGGGAACCAAAAGTGACCTGATGTTGGTGTAACGGAGGAGGAAATAAGATTGAGGAGGTCCCTGCCGAAGGAAGCTTTCATGGTGAACTCACTAAAGGAGTTCAAAAGGGTCTGGATAAATTTCTAGATGTAATAATATAACAGGTTATAGTGACCAGGATTCTGGAGAAGGGTCTGGATACATTTCTAGATGTAATAATATAACAAGTTATAGTGACCGGGATTCTGGAGAAGGGTCGTTGATCCAGGGATTTATTCTAATTGCCAGATTGGAGTCTGGAAGGAATTTTTCGCCTAAAATGAGGACAGTTAGCTTCTACCTCATGGAGGTTTTTACCTTCCTCTGGATCAACACTGTAGGATAATAGGGATTTTGGAGTTACTATGTAACTACGATGCTTGGAGGCTTTTTGGTTCCCCGGCTGATATGGTACAGGGTGATCACAGCACAGGTTACGCTGCATGGCACAGCCTGAACAGGAAGTGGGAGCCTGAAACTGAAGAACAGCCCACAGCCTGAACAGGAAGTGAGAACCTCAAGCTGTAGAACCACCCAGCCTGAGACATTCAAGTGGGAGCTGAATTAGAACCGCCACAGCCTTAACAGGAGTGGGAGCTGAAGCTTAGAAACCGCCCACTAGCCTGAACAGGAAGTGGACTAAGTGTAGAACTGCCCCCATCCTGAAAAGGAAGGGGGAAGCTGGCTGTGAAGAGCAGGCTCTGTGAAACAGCCTGATGAGAACACCCCTTCAAGGATACTGTAGCTGCTCCATGGATTGCTGGTCAATGGTCCCCAAGCTATTAAATACGAAGGCACTGCTCAGCAGGACGGCCAAGGAGAAGATCCAGGAGTCGTTCTTACAGTCTCCCTGTTGTACAAGGAAATAAAATTAAATTAGGTTTTACTAAATTATAATGAATGATTGTAATCCCTCAATACTGGTTGGAAAAGTGGCGAGCGAAAGAAGAAGGGACTGGAGTAGCTGGGGTGGTACAGAAGAGCTCCGTGACTTAAAACATGGCACTGTCATTGGATGCCACCTTTGGCACCAGTCTATTTGTGAAGTTTCTGATCTGCTAGATCTGCCCTGGCTTCTTTTGAGCTCCACAAACATATGTTGACGAACTAGATGTGGAGGAACTTGAATGACGTCAGCCCCATCCAACATCTTTGAATAAACTGAAACATTTCGAGACAGGCTCTGTCCCCCAGCCTCACTGCCTGACCTCTCAAATGCTCTTGTGGCTGAATGGTCACCATTTTTCACCTACACCCCACCAAAATATTGGGTAAAACCTTCTCAGATCAGTACCGGCCATTGTAGCTGGACAGTTGTTGAAACCCACCTTCTCCACATCCCCGAGTCCCTCTGTGTCCAATAAAATTAGAGTTTGTCCAGGATTCTCAGGGTGAGGAACACACCACATCCAGATCCCTTTGGTCTTCGACTGGATGCTGGATCCCAGAGCAAAACCTGGAAAGATTGATGAGTAAACCCCAAATCGGGATCTAAAATTTTCAGGTTTTTTATTACATTAATACCAATTCGGGGAAACTGGATAATTTTTTAAAAGGGGGGGGGGGGTTGGGGGGGTTTTAAAAAACCCGGGGAAAAAATTTAAAATTTTGGGCCCGGGGGGGGGGTTTTTTTCCCGGAACCCCCCGGGGGGGCCCGGGGGAAAAAATTTGGGGAAAATTTCCCGGGGAAAAAAAAAAAAAGGGGGGAAAAAATTTTGGTTGAAACCCTAAAGGGGGTTTGGGAAAATTTTCCCCCGGGGAAAAAAGGGGGAAACCTTTTTTAAAAAAATCCTCCTTTTTTTAAGTTTTTGGGGGTTCCCCTTTTTTCCCCCCTTTTTGGGGGTTTTTCTGTTGCCCCCTTTTTTTGGGGGGGGAAAAAAATTTGGGGGGGAAAAATTTTTGGGGGAAAAGGAGGGGGAAAACCCTTTTTTTTAAAAAAATTCAAAATTTCCCCCCCCTTGGGGGGGGGGTTTTTGGGGGGGAAATTTTTTCCCCCCCCCCCCAAAAAATTTTTTTTCCCCTAAGGGAAATTCCCCCCTTTGGGAACCCCTTTTCCCCCCCCAAAGGGGGGGGGGGGGGAAAAAGGGGCCAGGATTTTCGGGGAAACCCCAAAAAATTTTTTTTTTTGGGGGTTTTTCCCCAAAAAACCCCGGGGGGGAAAAAAAAAACCCCCCTTTTTTAAATTTTGGTTTTTAAAATTTTTTTTTTAAAAGGGTTGTTTTTTAAAAAAAAGGGGGGGGGGGGTTTTTTTAAAAGGGGGGGGGCCCTGGGGGGGGCCCCCTTTTATTTTTTTTAACACATTTTTTTAAAAGGGGGGAACCCCCCCGGGGCCCCCGGTTTCCCTTTTGGGTTTAAAAAAGGGGGGAAATTTTCCCCCCCAAAATTTTTGGGTTTTTTTAAAAAAAGGGGGGTTCTTATTTGGGGGGGCCCCCCCGGGGGGGTTGGGTTTTTGGGGGGGGGGCCCCTTTTAAGGGGGGGGGGGGAAAACCCCCGGGGGGGGCCCTTTTAATTTTTTTTCCCCCCTTTTTTTAAATTTTTTCGGGGTTTTTTTTGGGGGTTTTTGGGTTTTTTTGGGGAAAAAAACCCGGGGGAAAAAAATTTTTTTTAAAAAGGAAAAATTTTTTTTTTAAAAAAAAAAGGGTAAAAAATTTTTAAAATTTTTTTAATTTTAAAAAAAGGGGTTTAGGTTTGGTTGGGGGTAAAAAAAAAAAATTTTTTTGGGGTTTTTTTAAAAAAAAAGGGGGGGGGTTTGGGGAAAAAAAATAAATTAAAAGGGGGGAAAGGGGAAAAATTTAAAAAAATTTTTTGGGGGGGGGGAAAAAAAAAAAAAAAAAAAAAAAAAAATTTTTGGTTTTTGGGGGTTTTTTTTTTTTTTTTTAAAAAAGGGGGGGGGTTTTGGGGGGGGGAAAAAAAAAAAAAAAAAAAAAAAAAAAAAAAATTTTTTTTTTTTTTTTTTTTTTTAAAACCCCGGGGTTTTTTTAAAATTTTTTTTAAAAACCCCAAAAAAAAATTTGGGGGGGGGGGGGTTTTTGGGGTGGGGTTTTAAAAATTTTTGGGGGGGCCCCCAAAAAAGGTTTGGTTTTTGGGGTTTTTGGTTTTTTTTTTTGGGTTTTTAATAATTTAAAAAAAACGGGTTTTCCCGGGAAAAAAAGGGATTTTTTTAAAATTGGGGGAAAAAAAAAAAAGGGGGGGGGGGAAAAAAGGGCCCCGGAAAAAGGGGAAAGTTGGGGAAAAAGGTGCCCCCCGGGGGGAAAATTTTTGGGGAAAAAAAAAGGAAATTTAAAAAAAAGGTATTTTTTTCCCCCAAAAAAGGGGGAAAATTTTTTAAAAAAAGGAAAAAAAAAATTTTTGGGTTTTTGGGATTCCCGGGGTTTGGGGAAAGTTTTTAAAACCAAATTCCCCGGAAAAAAGGAAAATTTGGGGAAAAACGGAAAAAAATTTTGGAGGGGGGAAAAAAAAAAAAATTTCCCCCCCGGTTTTAAGGGAAAAGGAAAATTTAAAAAGGGGAAAACAAAAAGGAAAATTTAAAATTTCCCAAAAAAAGGGAAGGAAAAAAAAAAAAAATTTTTTTTAAAAAAATTTTTAAAGGGGGGGTTTTTAATTTTAAAATTTTTTAAAAAAAAGCCTTTTTTAAAAAAAAAAAATTTTTCCCTGGGGGAAAAAAAAAACCTTTTGGGGGAAAAAAAAATTTAAAAAAGGGGTTTAAATAAAAACAAAAAATTTTTGTTTTTTTTTTTTGGGGCCCCCGGGAAAAATTTTTTTTTAAAAAAAGGGGGGTAAACCCGGGGGGCCCGGGGGTTTTTGGGCCCCAAAAAAACCCCCCCTTTTTTGGGGAAATTTTTTTCCCCCCCCCCCCCTTTTAAAAAAAAGGAATGGGGAAAAAAAATTTTCCTTTTCCCCCCTTTTTCCCCGGGGTTTTTTCTTTAAAAAATTTTTTTTTTTCCAACAATTGCAATAACCAAGACCGGCTGGGAAGGGTTTCCCGAGGATTTTCTCAGCTTCTTTTTTTGAGGACCAAGATATTACCCTCCACATTCTCTATCAGGCAGATGGGCCCCCAGCCCTTGTTTTGGACTGAAGGCCCTCGTTTTAGGGGGGGTTTTTGTTTTTGGGGAAGAGAAGGGGCACATGCTATATACAAGGCGCGTTTTTACATGGGATGGGAAAGGGTCAGGGTTCCCCATCAAATTTTTATAAAAGAGAAGACTTCTGACTATATGGAAAATTTCTTTTTAAAGGTGGACTGTTTTGAGAACCAAATTTTCTAAAATGAAAAAATATGAGATAACTAGGGGCCCATATTCCTTTGGGGGCCCTCTTCTGTCTGTTTCTGACCCTGCTTCTCCATTAAGAGATGTGACTCCTCCTTTTCTGGTTGGGCTACAAGCAGTTTTTAAAATTCCAAGTTTTACAAAGGGGAGGGTGGGCAAACCCCATGGTTCCCCTTAAAGAGGCATCGGAGGGAGGCTGGGGTGTCCCTTGGGGAAAGGTGTTAAGCTGGCCACCAGTGGAGGACTTGGGTGGCCAGAGCCCGCTAGTGGAGTTGATTATTGGGGCCCCCAAAAGTGGAGTTGATTCTTGGGGCCCATCAGTGGTGTTGGATTCTGGGGCCCACCAGTGGAGTTAATATTTGGGGCTCACCAATGGAGTTGATTCTTGCGCCCACCAGTGGAATTAGTTCTTGGGGCCACCAGTGAAATTGATTCTTGGGTGGGGCCACCAGTGTAGATGATTCTTGGGGCCAACCCGAAATTTGATTCTTTTGGGGCCCACCAGTTTAGAGATTCTTGGGGCCACCAGTGTGATGATTTTGGGGCCCCCCGCAAGGAGTTTTATTTTTGGGGGCCCCCCAGTGATGAATTTTTGGGGGGCCAACCCGTGATGATTTTGGGGCCCCCCCCAAGGAGTTAGTCTTGGGGTCAAAAGGGGGGAAAATTTATTATTGGGGCCCCCCGGGGGGAGTTGATTCTTGGGGGGGCCTTTACTAGAGTTTTTTTCCTTTAAAGGCCCCCCATGGGAAATTGACCCTTGATTTCCACCAGTGGAAAAAAGTTTTCCCTTTGGGGGCCCCCCCTACAGCTACTGCCATATTCACCCTTTAAATCACTTTTTTCCCCGAAAACAGTTCCAGAGCTGCCATTTCCAGAGGCCCTCTGGGGTTTTTCCCGCTGCCCTGAGGGCCAGTCAAAGCCTGAACATATATTTATGACATACAGACATTCCTGCCTCTTTTAGTACTTGATCAGCATGTGTAAAAGGACCTAAAAATATAGTCACAGGGTCACCCGGCCAACTGCACAGAGCTATGTGCTAAAAAAAACTTCAGAACAGGGTAGAAAGGCGATAAACACACATGTATAAAAACTGTTTAGCAGTAACAGTCTTTATTGCTCATAGCAACCAATCAGAGCCCATAGCCACCAATCAGAGCCCATAGAAACTGATCAGAGCCCATAGCAACCAATCAGAGCTCATAGCAACCAATGAGAGCTCACAGCAACCAATCAAAGCTCACAGCAACCAATGAGATACCATAGCAACCAATCAAAGCCCATAGCAACCAGTCAGAGCTCATAGCAACCAATCAGAGCTCCGTTTTTATTTTCCCACATCAGTATATAAAATGAAAGCTGGGCTCTGACTGGTTGCTATGGGTTCTGATTGGTTACTATGAGCTCTGATTGGCTGCTATGGGCTCTGACTGGTTGCTATGGGCTCTTATTGGTTGCTATGGGCTCTGAGTGGTTTGCTAAGGCTCTGATGTTGCTATGGGCTCTGATTTGGTTTGCTATGGGCTCTAGATCTAGTGGTGCTCTGAGCTCTGATTGGTTTCTATGAGGTCTGATTGGTTGCTATGAGCTCTGATTGGTTGCTATGACGACTGTCTATGCGTTTGAGGTTTCTAATGAGGCAATCTACGATCAGTGCTTACTGCTATGCAATTCATATGAGCTCCATCAGACTCAAATCAATGCTACAGCATCTGCACTTGGATTAGCACGGGTCTTGTTATTCTATGCAGCATCACTTCTCATTTGGAAATTGAGCAGGGGGTCGGGCGGTGGTGTTGTCCCTTACCGTGCAGCACAGTCCTCTCTCTCCGGTTTCCGGACGTCTCGTCTGTTCCTCTTGTTTCATTTGCCTTGTATAATAAAGACTCAAAGTGAAAATGAAAGTGAACAATTCTAAGGAAGCGAATTATGACTCAGACAGAAAAATTCCACAACAACCTTGTTTCCTCACACTGGATATTCTGTGTGATGTAGCTGGAGGCTGCGATGCTTTTGACATTGACCAGTGCAGCTGCTCCACAGCCTTGTTAGGTTATGTTCACACGGCTGAGGTGGACGTTGAATTTCCAGCGTCTAAATCAGCATTAAAACCGTCTCAAAATCGCTGTTTCAGACGAGGTTTTGATCCGGTTGTAGATGAGGTTTTCCAACACTGTCTTCTTTCTGAAACCAACATACAAATTAACAGCCAGGGCGAAAACCGCGCCGAAAAACGTGTCTAAAACCGCGCCGAGGATCTGGATGAGGTTTTGAAGCTTTCCATTGATTCCTATGGGGATTTTCAGCATTGAAAACACTTAAAGAATGGACATGACGCTTATTTTTCAGCGTCTAAAGAAGCGCAGAAAATGTGCGGAAAAACCGATGTGTGTGAACTACAGCGCTGTTTACATAGGAATCCATGAAAATGATCTGGGGGCGATTGGAGGCTTTTTTTTACACTGTTTTGGGCACGGAAATGTTCCGACAACAGCGTCAAAATCAACCGCGTGAACTAACCTTAGGGTTTGTTCACACGGCATTTTTTAATACGATTTTGGGTCCGTGTCGGACCCGTAAATCATACATGCCAACTCTCCCGCTTTTGGCGGAGGGGTCCCCCACCCCTCCCCCGCCATCCCGGCAGAGTTGGCGAACCTCCCGCCGCCAGCAGGCAGCGGGGGTTCTTTAAATGACCGCGCTCCTACAGGCGGGTGAAGCGGCCGCCGCGGCTGCTCACCCGCCCAGCGAGTCTCACTGACTTGTGTGGCCGCAGCCGCACAGTCAGTCAGCAGCTGCACGCTCCGTGCAGCAGCCGTACAGGGAGGAGGCAGGAGGGATCGTTCCCCTCCTCCCTTCTCCCCCTGTATGTACAGCGCCGGTGTGCGCTGTACATACAGATCAGTGTCGCAGGGGGTGTGACGCGCGGCTGCACTCATTCCCCCTGCGATGCTGAGGAGATCATCGGGAGCTCGACGGGTTGCTGGGAGCCTGGTGAGGTGAGCAGTTTTTATTTTATTTTTTTATTAGCTACATGGGGCAATACCTGGCTACTGTGGGCAATACTTGGCTACTGGGGCAATACCTGGCTACTTGGGGCAATACCTGGCTACTGGGGGCAATACCTGGCTACTTGGGGCAATGCCTGGCTACTGGGGGCAATGCCTGGCTACTGGGGCAATGCCTGGCTACTGGGGGCAATACCTGGCTACTGGGGGCCATCCATGGCTACTGGGGGCAAAACCTGGCTACTGTGGGCAATACCTGGCTACGGGGGCAAACCCTTACTGGGCAATACCTGCACTGGGGGGCAATACCTGGCAATTTGGGGGGAATCCCCTGGCTACTGGGGGGAATCCGGGCAACGGGGGCAATGCCGGGCTACTGGGGGCAATCCCTGGCACGGGGGGCAATACGGGCTATTTTTGGGCAATACCTGCACTGTGGGCAATACCTGGCTACTGGGGCAATACCTGGCTACTACCTGGCTACAAGTTGGCACTACCTGGCTACAAGAGGGCACTACCTGGCTACAAAGGGGACACCCCTGACTAAAAGGGGCTCCCCGGGCTATGGGGGCATCAACTTGGCTTTTTGGGGGGCTGCTACCTGGTTTAAAGGGGGCACTACCTGGCTAGAGGGGCATCTACCTGGCTTTCTTCCATAGCTGTTATGCATTTAGGTGGAGTGGGGTGTGGCTTTTTCTAAGGTGCGTGGAACAAGATGGGCGTGGTCTCCCGCTTTTCCACTTTCAAAAGTTGGCAAGTATGCCGTAAATCACACCCAAAAACGTAACGTCAATCGGATGCAACATGGATCCAAACACACAGCTGCGTGTTTGGATATGTGTTGGATGCAGCAGGATCACACCCTGTATTTATTATAGGGCTCCTGCTCCGTTTTTCGCTCCAAGAATTGACATGTTCCCTTACATGCCAAAAAATAATGCAACAAAATATCGGTCATAAAATCCGACCGGCATTTTGTCAGTGCTGCATGAACGCAGCCTAAGACTCCTGAATGGCAAGTCTTACTAATGCTCAGTTCACACTGTGTTCTGGACCTCCATTGCGGGTACCCATCAGAATACCTTCTTGTGGAGAGCCAGCGGTCAGCAACAGACTGTCCATGAGTTTATTACTGCTCCGTGCCACCCAAACACCTAACACCGACTCACGAGCCTAAAATATATACAACAGAAATACAGCTTAAACCGGGAAGTCTCAGGCTTCCTGATTCTGTACACAGCAGTCACATGAATCTCCGCAGCCCTGGGGTCAGGTATATGCACAGGCTCCTAAATCCTGTTACTGACCTTATGTGTGGCACAAAATGTCAAGTCAATAATAATAATTATAATTCTAATAATTAATAATAAAATATAAATTAAACAGCCCATATCACAATTTTTAGCATCACCCGAAGGACCCCAAAACTAAATATCAATTACAAAACTTTTTGCTATAAAAAATTTGAAAAATGCGAAAAATAATATTAAATGTATATATAGATTATTTTTAACTTTTTTCTGCTTATTTTATAGCAAATATATTTCTATATAAAAAGACCTAAAAGAAAATGATTATATATATATATATATATAATATATATATATATAAATATATAATAATATTAATCTATATACATATATATAGTTTATATATTAGATTTATTAATTTTTATTAAAATTTATATAAAACAAAATGGTTATATATATATATATATATATATATATATATAATATATATACATATACATATATATATTATGGTTATGTATATATATATATACACTCAACCGGCCCACTTTATTAGGTACACCATGCTAGTAACGGTTGGACCCCTTTTGCCTTCAGAACTGCCTCAATTCTTCGTGGCATAGATCCACAAGGTGTTGCAACGATGCACAAATGGTACCAAGGGGCCCCAAGAGTGTCCAAGAAAATATTCCCCACACCATGACACCACCACCACCAGCCTGAACCGTTGATACAAGGCAGATGATCATGCTTTCATGTTGTTTGACGCCAAATTCTGACCCTAACCATCCGAATGTCGCAGCAGAAATCGAGACTCATCAGACCAGCAACTTTTTTTCCAATCTTCTACTGTCCAATTTCGATGAGCTTGGGCAAATTGGAGCCTCAGTTTCCTGTTCTTAGCTAAAGGAGTGGCCCCGTTGGTCTTCTGCTGCTGTAGCCCATCTGCCTCAAAGTTCGCCGTACTGTGCTTCGAGATGCTCTTCTGCCTACCTTGGTTGTAACGGGTGGCTATTTGAGTCACTGGTTTCCTTTCTATCACTCGAACCAGTCCCCATTCTCCTTTGACCTCTGGCATCACAAGGCATTTCCGCCCACAGACTGCCGCTCACTGGATTTTTTTTCTTTTTCGGACCATTCTCTGTAAACCCTAAAGATGGTTTGTGCGTGAAAATCCCAGGAGATCAGCAGTTTCTGAAATACTCAACCAGCCCTTCTGGCACCAACAACCATGCCACGTTCCAAGGCACTCAAATCACCTTTCTTCCCCATACTGATGCTCGTTTGAACTGCAGAGATTGTCTTGAAAATGTCCACATGCCTAAATGCACTGAGTTGCCGCCATGTGATTGGCTGATTAGAAATTAAGTGTTAACGAGCAGTTTTGGACAGGTGTACCTAACAAGTGGCCGGTGAGTGTATATATATATATATATATATATATATATATAAAAATATATATATATATATATATATATATATATATATATATATATATATATATATATATATATAAAAATTTTGTTTTATATCAATTTTAATAAAAATTAATAAATGTAATCTGAAAATTACACAAAAATGAAGCCTTATGTATCATGGAAAAAAAGGTGGAAAAAATAGTAGAATGACCAAGCGTGAAAAAGCGTTATAGCGTTCAAACCTGCGTGTACTACAAAACATTTAAATTGTGCCCAATAAGGAATGGGGGAGAGGAAAGATAAACAGCCCCGTCAGGAAGGGGGTAGAATGGCCTGGTCAGTAACTGGTTAAAATAGTGTCCCCTTCATCTCCCTGGCCTGCGACTTTTGTCCTCTTCTCTATAATTACATGAAGCAGGAAGGTTGGCTGATGCTGCCATCTGGTGGCCAACTAACTATATAGCCTTGAAAACGAAGGAGACTGGATCTTTAGAAGTTTTGGGCGACTTTGATGCATTTTTTATTATTGTAATATATCTATTTGGTGTAAGAAACATTTTTGCAGTAGATATTAAACAACAATTTTTGTTCTTTTTTTCCTCTGCAGCCTGAATGTTTTCACGTACATTGCAGGCGGCGCTGTCCTGGTGTGAGGTTCACGTTGCAATTGAGAGCATCCATGTAATACTGTATATGCTGGCTCAGACTAGCCACAGGGGCGCAGGGGAAACACCCGGTGGGCCCCTGGGCATGGCGGGACTAGAGCTACTTTACAGGTAGAAAGAAAGGAAGAAAGCAAGAGGCATGTGAGGTACTCATTTTTGTTGTCACTTAGGGGTGTACTCATTTTTGTTGTCACTTAGGGGTGTACTCATTTTTGTTGTCACTTAGGGGTGTACTCACTGTTGTCAGCAGTTTAGACATTGATGGCTGTGTGTTGATTTATTTTCAGGACACACCAAATTTACACTATGATACAAGCTGTACACTGACTAACTTTACATTGTATCAAAGTGTCAGATCTTCAGTGTTGCCCCATGAGAAGATATAATACAATATTTACAAAAATGTGAGAGGTGTACTGACTTTTGTGAGATACTGTATGTGCAGTCATGTAGAGCAGCTGTAGGGTGGGCCCCAATAATCATCTCCACTGGTGGGCCCAAAGAATCAACTTCGCTGGTGGGCCCAAAAATCAACTTCAGTGGTGGGCCCCAAGAATCAACTCCACTGGTGGCCCCAAGAATCAACTCCACTGGTGGCCCCAAGAATCAACTCCACTGGTGGACCCAAGAATCAACTCCACTGGTGGGCCCAAGGTGCTTTAGTCTGACACTATGTACATTGTTGAATCTGGTTAACAGCGCTGCCATAAGTAATTTCAGGGTCCCATACAGCCAAAGCACCTGGGCCCCCCTGCAGCTCATTACCAGTTGTTATCTTGCACCATGTCAGTACTGCCCTGATGGCACCCCTGGTGGTGGATATGTATAATTGCCTCATGTATATAATGAACATGTGTATGAAAGCATCCATATAAACAGTGACTCAGGGTAGAATGACAACTATGCAAGTGGTGAGCATTTGAACCTGGCCCTTTAAACCTTTAGATACCACGTTCACTGCCGGCCATTGCTGGTGGCGTAGCTATAGGCGAAGCACTCATGCCGGGCCCTAAAGCCCAAGGGGAAGAGGAGCCATCAGGGCAGTTTCGGATGTACTCCTAGAAGGAAAAAACAGCAGCACCAAAGGTCCAAAACAGAAACATTCATGGTGCCTGCGCGGACAAGAACCAATTCTTCCAAAAATGTCCCAAAAACAATGTAGAATCCAGAACTCCTGTCAGGGACTCTGATCATTTTTTTTTAGAAAGGGGCCCACTGCAATATAGGAACTGATATTGGGCAGGGGTCCCAGGTGCTTCAGCTGTATGGAGCCCTGAAATTACTTGTGCCAGGTCTTCTGAGGGGCCCACATGTCGCTCTGACACAGAGGAAGACACCACTATTACAAATGGCGCATGGTAGGTGGGGATCTTTTTATAGATCATGCATTGGAGCCCAGGAGATCTGGCCATGGTGTCTAAGTGGATCACAGAACAGGGGGCTCCCTTTCTAGCCTCATCGTAACCTGACTGTGAATTGCCGATGATATTCTATGGCAGCGCTGGGGCCCAATAGGTTATTTATAAGACAATAGTTTCCCTATGAAGAAGCTCTTACTGTCACCTCGGGCTCATAGAAAGGGGGTGACAAATTCACTCCGCTCTTTTAGGAGCCACAGAGGTCATAGCTCTTCAAATGGTAGTCAGAAGCAAATGTAGATTAAGCACAAGCCAAGTCAGTATGAATATATTGACTATAGTATGATACCGAGGACTGGACGCTCAATTATCTGTTTGTACAGAAGATACCACTGCCGGCTGCACAGATAAAGGGTTTTATTGACTCTCTCCTGTAGAAAGAGTCATACGGAGCGGAGCCCAGGAGAGAGAAGGTAAGGACGGATGACAAGAGGGGTAGAAAATAACCACAGCAGATCCCCCATCCTAAAGAATAACCACAGCAGATCCCCCATCCTAGAGAATAACCACAACAGATCTCCCATCCTAGACAATGACCACAGCAGATCCCAATCCTAGAAAATACCCACAGCAGATCCCCCATCCTAGACAATGACCACAGCAGATCCCCCATCCTAGAGAATAACCACAGCAGATCACCCATCCTAGACAATAGCCACAGCAGATCCTCCATCCTAGACAATATCCACAGCAGATCCCCCATCCTATGGAATAACCACAGCAGATCCCCCATCCTAGACAATGACCACAGCAGATCCCCCCTCCTAGACAATACCACAGCAATCTCCCATCCTAGAGAATAACCACCACAGATCCCCCATCCTAGACAATGACCACAGCAGATCCCCCATCCTAGACAATGACCACAGCAGATCCCCCATCCTAGAGAATAACCACAGCAGATCCCCCATCCTAGACAATGACCACAGCAGATCCCCCATCCTAGAGAATAACCACAGCAGATCCCCCATCCTAGACAATGACCACAGCAGATCCCCCATCCTAAAAATAACCACAACAGATCCACATCCTAGACAATGACCACAGCAAATCCCCCATCCTAGAGAATAACCACAGCAGATCCCCCATCCTAGACAATGACCACAGCAGATCCCCCATCCTAGACAATGACCACAGCAGATCCCCCATCCTAGACAATGACCACAGCAGATCCCCCATCCTAGACAATGACCACAGCAGATCCCCCATCCTAGAGAATAACCACAGCAGATCCCCCATCCTAGACAATATCCCCAGCAGATCCCCATCCTAGACAATGACCACACAATCCCCATCCTAGACAATGACCACAGCAGATCCCCCATCCTAGACAATGACCACAGCAGATCCCCCATCCTAGACAATGACCACAGCAGATCCCCCATCCTAGAAAATATCCACAGCAGATCTCGCATCCTAGACAATATCCACAGCAGATCCCCCATCCTAGAGAATCACCACAGCAGTTCCTCCATACTAGAGAATAACCACAGCAGATCCCCCATCCTAGAAAATATCCACAGCAGATCTCGCATCCTAGACAATATCCACAGCAGATCCCCCATCCTAGAGAATAACCACAGCAGATCCCCCATCCTAGACAATGACCACAGCAGATCCCCCATCCTAGAAAATGACCACAGCAGAGCCCCCAGCCTAGACAATGACCACAGCAGATCCCCAGCCTAGAAAATAACCACAGCAGATCCTCCATCCTAGACAATATCCACAGCAGATCCCCCATCCTAGAGAATAACCACAGCAGATCCTCCATACTAGAGAATAACCACAGCAGATCCCCCATCCTAGAGAATAACCACAGCAGATCCCCCATCCTAGAGAATAACCACAGCAGATCCTCCATACTAGAGAATAACCACATCAGATCCTCCATCCTAGAGAATAACCACAGCAGATCCCCCATCCTAAAAATAACCACAACAGATCCCCCATCCTAGACAATGACCACAGCAGATCCCCCATCCTAGACAATGACCACAGCAGATCCCCCATCCTAGAAAATGACCACAGCAGATCCCCCATCCTAGAGAATAACCACAGCAGATCCCCCATCCTAGACAATGACCACAGCAGATCCCCCATCCTAGAAAATGACCACAGCAGATCCCCCATCCTAGACAATGACCACAGCAGATCTCGCATCCTAGAAAATAACCACAGCAGATCTCCAATCCTAGACAATGACCACAGCAGATCCCCCATCCTAGAAAATAACCACAGCAGATCTCCCATCCTAGACAATGACCACAGCAGATCCCCCATCCTAGAAAATGACCACAGCAGATCCCCCATCCTAGACAATGACCACCGCAGATCCCCATCCTAGAAAATAACCACAGCAGATCCCCCATCCTAGACAATGACCACAGCAGATCTCCCATCCAAGAGAATAACCACCACAGATCCCCCATCCTAGACAATGACCAGAGCAGATCCCCCATCCTAGACAATGACCACAGCAGATCCCCCATCCTAGACAATGACCACAGCAGATCCCAATCCTAGACAATGACCACCACAGATCCCCCATCTTAAAGAATAACCACAACAGATCCCCCATCCTATGGAATAACCACAGCAGATCCCCCATCCTATGGAATAACCACAGCAGATCCCCCATCCTATGGAATAACCACAGCAGATCCCCCATCCTATGGAATAACCACAGCAGATCCCCCATCCTAGAAAATAACTACACACTATCCACATTCTAGAAAATGACTACAGCAGATCCCCCACCCTAGAAAATGACCACAGCTGATCCCCCACCCTAGTAAAGCACCACAGCAGATCCCCCACCCTAGAAATGAACCACAACAGATCCACATCCTAGAAAATAACCACATCAGATCCACTATGTATATAAAAGACAAAACTTCATCACACATCGTGTTTGTTATAGTCTTGTTTGGTTCTTCCATATGGACACATTTACACCTCCAGCACATCTCCAGTATCTCCCTTCTTCTCATAGTCCCTGTCAGTGACTACACAATACTTTCCTCATCTCTATGTCTTCATATGTAATGTAATATGTAATGTGAGTTCCTTAGATCTGTGTTCATCCTTTGTACAGTTTGCATGTTTGCTATCTCCATATCTACCACCATCTCTGGAGTTTGTGAGCTTCTTCTCACTTGTTCTATTCTCTTTAGTTACATTTATGTCCATGTATACTTATTGCATTTGTAGAGTTATGTGTTGGCCTTCATCTATTGTAGAAGTTTAGCTCACATGCAAACACCATATTGTACAATTCGGGGGGGTCCATTAGTTCTGAGGATCACTGTCTTCTTGGACAGGCGGTTTATGGCACATTGATTTACATCACTCCAACAAGAGTGTTGGTTTATAATTGATCTCAGCCAGTTTTATTCTTCCATTGGTGTATGGTAATGGGTCAGTGTACAAGAATACATAACATTAACCTTAGGCCATCTAACTGGTAGCTAAACATTCAGATCCCTCACTAACCATGGCCTGAGTCTACTGCCCAGCAGTAGTGCTCATGCCAGGGTCCTCTGGTCAAGGCTTCCTCAGGTCAACAACACCTACTCTTCTCCAGCCTGGGGGCAAGAGGGCAACAGCCCAGCAGCTGCCGCCCTCTGAAGAGGTCACACCTTTTTTAAAGAGCTTTCCCAGGTGTCTCAATCAACTCAAGATCTGGAGTGGAGAACAACTTGTCCTATCTCCCCCTCAAGACCTTCTCCAGATATTCCGATCTAAATACAAAGTAGAAGACACTGTTTTCTCTGCTTTATATAATTCAGTGTCAGAAATATGCGCTACTCTGTTTCACAAATATCACAATGAAATGCTGGCTGCCATAAAGTGAGCTTGTGCTGGGCTGGGGCTGACACACGGGAGCCATTCAGAAGAAGCAGAGCTGCTCTGTCTCTTTCTTCTGCTTTATGGAAGTGAAACAAAACAGACTGATCCTCCAAACAGATCAGGAGGATTTCTGACTCCCTATAGACAATGCAGCCATTATACAACTGCCCCATAATGGACCCGCACCAAAAACAGTCAATCCATCATAAATAAGTTAATAAAATAGGTGGAACATAATATTCGTAGGAGGTGAAGAATATATAATTTTAAGCCACTTTACTCAGCTATAGAGCAAACAGTGCTATTGTCATGGGGTCTCTACCACCCGTTGATGGAGGAGAAAGGGGTAGAGGGTCCCCACGATTATTTACTGCCATCATTATGTTATGATGCCGGACCCTGTTTTATTACATTCCCAAAGAATTTATGTGGCTTATATGCAGTCACAAAAACTCTAAATTGGCTGCATAACCCCCTATTATCTGTATCACTGCATATCGAAGACTGCAGGCACTTAGGGCAGAGGCGTCAAATTTATTTTCACCGAGGAGCACATCCGCATTGTGGTTGTCCTCAAAGAGCCTTTTGTAATTGTAAGACTGTATAAAAGTATCTACTCCTTAACATATTGTCGCATTACCTGAAAGATAAAAAATAAATAAAAGGTGGCGCTCTCCTAGTGCAGTAAAAGAGGCACAACACTCGTATGCGTTTAGTTCAGGCCCGGACTGCTAATCTGTCTCACCGGCCAGATGCCCGGTGGGCTGCCCCAGTGAGTGGGCCGGCAGGGATGAGGGAAGTTTTTTCCTTCACTTGCCGCTATCTATTGAATAGATAAGGGCCGCTGGTAGAGCCGGCAACCAGCACTGACAAGCTTCGTGGAGGCGGGGCTAAGAACGAGCAGAATCTAACAGGGGCGGGGCCAGGACCCTGGCGAATAGAGACAAAGCTGGACACCAGGGGCGGGGCTATAAAAAGGGGCGGAGCCAGGCGGAGGACAAGGCAATGGAGACAGTGAGTCTTCAAGAGCATGAGGGCAGGACAAGTGAGCACAGAGAGCACGGAGAAAGGCTTTCTAGGCTGCTCTGGAGGGCTGTAGTGGCAGGAAAGGAGCAAGCCCAGAACACCACATAAGGTTAGAGCTGCTGGCTGATTGAGAGACTGGCATCCTTTATAAATTGAACTCCTGGAGCCTCATCAATTACATGTGTTTGCTAGGGGATGAATGCCTAGTAGTTAAATTATAGGATTATGTTGTTTTTTAAAAAAAAATAAAATCAATAAATGCTGCAAGATTTTCCTGAATGTCCTTGCAGCGTGCCATAGAGAAGTCAGGGACAGTTTATCATTGTCCCTGCCTTCTGAATAGCTGTATATACAGCATTCAATGAGTATGATATATACAGCTCTGTCTTCCTGCTTCCCAGACTTTACATGACCGGCAGGGTTCAAGAATTGCAGGAGTCTTAAGGCTATGTCTCCAACAGTATTTTAATGTCGCCAAACCGTGGTTTTTGCCATTTTTTTTGCGCAAAAATAACACAGTCTGATTTTTGAAACAGACTTATGGGGGGCACAATATTTAAAGTAGATGTAAAAAAAAAAATTTAAACTGAAAAAAATTAAGGAACAGAGAAATAAAGTAGAAGAAGCAATTAACTTAAAATCACCACCCTCCCCTCCCCCCCCCCCCCCAAAAAAAAAAAGTGGTCTGATAAGGAATGGGGTAAACAGCTCTTTCAGTAAGGGTATGTTCACATGACGTGATTTTGTTCATGTAACATACACTTTTGAGCTGCGTGTTTGGATCCGTCTGTCGGTCCCCAAACAGACCCAAACACGCAGCTAACAAATAGCAATGTGATTTACATTGCTTTTACTATGAAACACGCATTGGTGTTCACACAAGTGATCCGATTGTGTTTTATTGCATCTTTTGGATCTGTTCCAAGAATTGACATATCAATTCTTGGTCCAAAACACACAGCAGGAGCCCAATAATAAACTATGGGGTGCGATCCTGCTGCATCCAAAACGGATCCAAACACTCCGCTGCATGATGGATACGTGTTGGATCTCTTTAGGATCCGATCGCCGCTGTGTTTTTGGATGTGATTTTTAGATCCAACACGGATCCAAAATCAGATTCCAAAACGCTGTGTGAATGGCCCCTTACAATGCCACTGAAGGCTAGGTCTACACTGCAGTGAACAAAAACTCACTGAAAACCAAATCCTAAAACCATTCATAAAACTAAGTTTTTTATTCAACGACTGTATTGTAGCGCTTTTTTGCACATTTTTATGTGTTTTTTTTTTTTGCGGAAAGGCACAGGTTTAATTGCTGTGGACTTCTGCAAAAAACACACCAAAAAACGTCCGGCAGTTTACATAGACTTTAATAGTAAATTTTCTGCCCTGCTCTGTCATTTTTTGCAATATGTTTAAAAAAATGACTGGGAGCAGAAAAATAAAAACGTTCTTTGGAGACTACAGACAATTTTTACTATTTCTATGGGATCTGTTTTCAGTCGTTTTTTTCAGCAGTTTCAGAAGATGAAAACCGCTGAAAAAACTACTGAAAATGTGCACAGTTGAGACATAGGCTAAGACTGCATGGCAGTGGACAAAAAAACTCACTGAAAACCAAATCCTAAAACCATTCATAAAACGGAGGGTTTTTTTGTCCAGTGCACGTCAAAGCTGCTGAAAAAAGGACCGTTTTTGGAGCGTTTTGCATTTTTTGGCAGAAATGCACAGCAGATTTCTGCAAAAAAGTGTCAAAAACGTCCACCACTTAGACTCCAATAGTAAATTTCTGCCCTGCTCAGTCTTTTTTTTTTTTTTGCAAAGTTACGAAAAAATGACCAGGAGCCCAGAAAAAAATGTTCTGTGGAGACTACACGATCCATCACGCGCCTGAACATACCCTTAGTGAACCATGTACTTGATTGTGGATTTGTTAGGTATTTCTTTATATGCCGTCCTTCTTGTGTTGTTATATTTCTAGATATTAAGAACGAATCTAACTTTGTACAGCAAATTCTCACAGGCTTATGTGGAGGTAAGGGTATTTCACATGGCGTAATTGCGGGGCATAAATTACGCCTCGCAATTACACCGGGTGTTCGGGAGTCACGCTAATGCGTGTGTCATTACTTATGCGCAAACAAGGCCACGGTGCTGGCTCCACAGGAACAAGGCGCTGGTGCTAGCGTGAAACACATAGAGCCCTGTAATGTTTTTAAGTGCTTATAATGCACAATAAATTGGATAACTATATTCCTGCTTTTCTCTTATTTTTATACTTATGTGTGGAGTCAGTGCCGTTGCCTTGTTTTGCTTTACTCAGTTGCATAACCTGAGACACCCTATGCACCAGATGGAAGTGTCCAGGCAGCTTTCTAAGGGATATGGACCTTTTTGTCTGGCTTGCTGATGAGTGGTTAGGGTGCTTGGGTAGGACTGTCAGAGCTGTGCCACCATCTGGAATCCAACATGGCTGTCTCTGCCACGTGCTGGATGCAACCTCCTGGGAAAGTAAAGAGTTGGTCCTTCTGCACCCAGACTTGTTCATTGTGTCTAAGCTCTTGCAGGCCACATAGAATGACGTAGTGGGCTGGATTTGGCTTGCGGGTCTTGGGTTTGACACATGACTTAGGGTATTGTGCCCAGGCCATTGGAGACTGGAGGACAGGGCTCTGGAAGCTAAAGCAGCAGTGTGATGGTCACTGTATGGAGGAAAGTAGGAACTGGCTGCTACTACATCTGAGTCTGGTGATGGTGGACAATGGGTTGGGGATGGGTCTCTGGTCTACAAATCCACTGAAATGTATATGGTAGAGCAAACATCCGTTCCCACTGATTGTGATTGTCCATTTCACAGACGATGGACGATAACATCCCCTTCATCTTCCTGGAGATCGTTCTGGCCCTGAGCATTGTCATCTTGAACCTGCTGGTTTGTGCCACTGTCTACCTGCATAAGGAGCTGAGGACAGAGACCAACTATCTGATTGTCAGCTTGGCGGCCGCGGACATCGGTGTCGGGGCGTTGGCGATTCCGTTCTCCATCGTTCTCAGCATGGAATACATTCTCTGCTTCTACACCTGTATCTTCATCACCTGCTTCCCGCTGGTCACCACACAGTTCTCCATTCTGCTCCTTCTACTCATCGCCATCAATGCCCATCTGAAGATCAGGCTTCCAAACAGGTATGGAGATCACCAATAAGGGGGTAATCATTTGTATTCACTCCCCCTATTCAGCTGAGTTTTTATCAGGTCCAGAAACTAATTGGAGGAATCTCAATACAGCGCTCCCCCATTACAATGGTTCGGGGGTAAATATTTCAATAAAAATGGTTTTTCTGGGAAAATTGTTTTTGAGGTGGTTTCCAGTATAATGCCCCAGAAACGAACCGGCAAATTTTCTGAACTTTTTATCGTAAAATTTTTGGGTTTTTTTGAAGTGCATGCATTTTGGCAGTTTAGTCGTGAGCTCTACAGTACATGCAGGTACAGCCTGTCTGTCTTACATTTTTTTTGTAAGGTGTGCGTGATTGGGGGGTTACAGCGCCTCTCTACAGTACAGTGTGGTACTACTTCCTGTATGCCTTACATGTATTAGTGAGGTGCATGCAGTAAATGGGGGGATAGCCCCTTCTACGTACAGTGTGGTACTACATGTCCTGTATGCTCTTACTGGACTGTAAGGTGCGTGAGTTATTAGAGATCTGTAGCGTCTCTACAGTACCGTGCAGTACTCATGTCCTGTAGCTCTAACATGTTAGTGAGGTGATGCAGTGATTGACTTTTAGTAGCCTCTCTACAGTACATGCGGGTACACATTCCTGTATCCTTTCATGTATTGAAAAGTGCATGAGTGTTTGGGTTTTTTCTATAGCGCCTCTCTAAGTACGTGCGGACACATGCCCTGTACGTTCTTACATGTATTATGAGGTGCATGCAGTGTTGGCGGTCTATGAACCTCTCTCGTACAGTCGATGCTAAGGGCCTGTACAGCTTTTACATGTTTTAGTGGGTATAGAATGTTTGGCGGTCGATAGAGCCTCTCTACAGTACAGTGCAGTACTACATGTCCTGTACGGGTTTCTTAATGTATTAGTGAGGTCTGCAGTGTTTGGCGGTCCAGAGCGTTCTCTACAGAACAGTGCGGTACAAAATGTCCTGTATGTTTTATATATTATGAGGTGCATGTGTGATTGGTGGTTTAGCCCCCTCCTACTTACAGTGCGGTACTAATGCCCTGTACTGCCTTACTTTATTCAAGGTGCTGCAGTGACGGGGGTCTTGGGCCCTCTCTAAAATACAGGCGGTATCATGTCCTGTACTCTTTAATGTTTTTGTGGTGCATGCGTGATTGGCGGTCCAGGCATTCTCTCAAAACGGCAGTACTACATGCCCTGTATGCTCTTAAGATTAGTGGGGTTGAGCGTTATTGGGGGCTGAATTCTCTCTAAGAAACGTGTGTACTACATGTGCTGTACTGTCTTACTTATTAATGAGGTGCAGTAGTGATTGGCGGTCTGTAGTCCCTCTACGTACAGAGTGGTATAATGTCCTGTACTGCCCCAATTTTGTGGGTGCATGCGTAATTGGGGGTCTGTAGCGCTTCTTACGTACATGGGGTTTAAACGTCCTGTACTGCTCTAATGTATTAGTGGGGTGCATGCAGTGAGGGCGGTCTGAAAGCGCTTCTTACTTTACGTGGGGGTACTCATGCCCTGTACTGCTCTCAAAATGTATTAGTGGGGTGCATGAGTGATTGGCGGTTATAGGCCTCCTACATTTCTTTGAGTACTACATGTTGTACTGCTCTCACATGTTTAGTGAGGTGCATGCAGTGATGGCGGTCTATGCGCCTCTCTACGTAATTGATACTACATTCCTGTACTGCTCTCACTGTTTAGTGAGGTGAGGCGTGATTGGGGGGTCTTAGGTTCTCTACAGTACAGGCGGTACTCATGTCTTGAATGCTCTTACATGTATTGTGGGGCATGCAGTAATTGGCGGTCTGTAGCGCTTTTTCTACAGACATGTTGTACTACATGTGCTTATTTGCTGTAACTGTATTAGGAGGTGATGCAGTGCACAGCTATAGTGCCTCTCTACAGTAAGTACATTACATTTTGGGAAACCTACCTCCAGAAGCGCCAGAACTGTCTGAGAATCAATTGGGCCCCAATCAGATTTTCAATAGTCTTGTGGTTCAAGTTTTCAGAAAAGAAAGTTCTTGCGGGTTCTTTAAAGGATTGGGCCCGGGACCCTCAGCTCGTATTCGCCCCAGGGAAACAATTTAAAATAAAAAAGTTTTTGTGTTGTTGCAACTTTCGTATTGATTTAAATTTTAACCACAAAAGGAAAGGCAAAAACTAAGTGTGGCAATCGGCTTTTAGAGACAATTCCAATATGCTACATGATCACCTTCCCATTGGAAAAACTTGCCATTGATCCAAAATGGCGGCCATAGCCTAAAAGATTAGCCCCTTCCCCCATTACTTGATGGAGAATTCAGATGTCATATTCCCTTTTGTTTCTGAAATGACCGGCTGTCCTAGGTCTCTGGACTCACCCGGTATAGAGTTTCCAGGTCCTTGAACTGATGCTTGACTTTTCTCTTACAGCTACAAGGTGTATGTGACAAATCGACGCTTAGCCCTGGCCGTTCTCGTAAGCCTATTCCTTGCTTGTCTCATTGGCTTCTCTCCAATGATGGGATGGAACCAGTTCCAGCAATATGTGGGCAGCAATAAATCTCATTCAGCTTCTGAAAGATCTATCCTTGCTTTTGAGAGGTCCTTTGTGATTTATCCAGCACCTTTTCGAACTAGAGATCTGTCCAAGGCCTATTTCAGCCATAAGGGGTCCCCCCCCTAACAATACAACTCGAAGGGGACCCCCTAGGCGTGTTCCTGAAACCCTCTTCAGTCCGGAGTACCTTGTCTACTTTGTGTTCTTCGGGTGTACTCTGCTGCCCTTTTCATTTGTTGGCCCTTCGGTGCATTTCCCAGTGGTTCGAGGGCACCTGAGATCTTCAAAGAAGCAGGAGGTCCACATGGCATGGACTCTATTGCTCCTGGTGGGCATTTTCTGTGTTTTTTGGATTCCACTCAACACCATCAACAGCCTCCGACTCTTGTGTCAGTCTTGCACCCTTCCCATTCCTCTAATCCGTCTGGCTGTGCTCTTCTCACACATGAAATTCTTTTCAACCCCTTGGTCTTTGTTAGGAAAAAAATTTGGGGGAGCGCTCAAACGGGGATCTACGCCTTGTAGTTTTTTTCTGTCATCTAAATTGGGTTTTCGGAATAATAAGGTTCATCCACAAGATTTATAACGTCTCACATTGAAGCATTATACTTCTAAATAGTGTTGATCGAACTGTTCTAGAAAAATTAAGTTCTATGAACTTTTTTAATTTTGAACTCGAACTGAACCGAACATTTTTATGTTCGTTCGATAAAGTTTAGTTCGACACGCCTTTTCAGTTTTTTTTTAGTGCCCTTTTTGCACTTTGGCGGCCCTTTCCCAAACAGTGACAGCACGAGAAGTGTCAAAAACTCACGTGAGGTGTAGGGTTTTCTTGGCTACTAAAATCACATGACCATGTTATATATATTTTTACTGTATTGCCTTTTAAACGCCCATTTTCACCTCACTCTCTGTACGTAATGATTGTGTTTTGCGATTATTATCGACAAAAATTGAAATCGGCACAGTTTTTATGTTTATCGAAATTTTTTTGTCTGGATAAATATTAAATTTTTTTTTTTTTTTTTTTAATTTTTAAAAATTTTTATTTAAAAATTTTTTTATTAAACAGTAAATCCACGAAAAGGTGATAAAAAGGGGTAGGGGTAAACCCGAGTATAGCAACAGCTGTTTAACGTACGAATGAGTTATAAAAAACAAAAAGTTGAAGGTAACAAAAGTGAATCCATAACATCCCCCTCAAGAAAAATGTGTGCTATCGTTGTGGGGTGCCAATATTAGAGGGGGGGGCCAGGGCCTGCTCGGACTGGTCCTCACGAGGAGCCGGGGTAAAGGCTAAGCACTTCGGGCTATTGGGACGATTTCACTTTTAACGACAAGGCACTCAAAATAGGCCACAGCGTGAGGGGCCAAAGGCGCCGTTAGATCCTAAAAAAGGGGGAGAGGGGTTTGTGTAATCTAATAGGGGGGAAGAGGAAGGAGGAGAGAAGAAAAGTAAAAAGAGAGAGGAGGGGGGAAAGGGAAGAAGAAGAGAGAAAAAAAAAAAAAAAAGGGGGGGTTTGTATGGATCGCGCGGATCTCGGTTCAGATGGCCCGGTGGCCCCCCCAAAGAAGCCTCCCCCGGACAACCCCCCGATTAGGACTCAGGTCCTAGAAGTGATTTAAATTTGGAGGATTCCTGTAGAAAACCCAAGGGGCACCAGGTAGAGATCAGTTTCTGTGTGGCATCAGGGCTATGTGCTATCAGTTCCCCCATACGGTGAGTCGGGCTACCTTCCCCAGCCCATTCCGCCATGGAAGGAGGGGTGGTTTGCTCCACTTACGAGGGATGATCGATTTTGCAGCTTGAAGGAGGTGTCTAACAAGGACCGTTTATACGCCCCAGTGTAGGAGGGGAGCATGTATAGTAGGGTAGCCTCAGGGGTATTAGGGATTAAGAGCCCAGTACAGTCAAGGATAGCCCTCAACACCTTTTCCCAAAAACCCTTTCAAGACATCACAACCCCCACCAGATGTGAGATATTGTCCCTACTTTCTTTATTGCATCTCCAGCAGGTGTCTGGAGTCGGGGAAAACCACTTATGAAGGAGTGCTGGGACCCTATACCCATCGAGACAAGCCCTTTTGTAACTTGTCTCCTGGGCCTTACAAGCAAAAACCCGCCTTGTGCGTGAGAATGAAGCTTTTCCTCCTTTTGGGCTTCTGTAAACGATTTCTGGAGCTTTTCCCCTCCCAAGCTTTACAAAGGAGGGAGGAATTTCATCAGGAGGAAAGAAGCAAACAGTAGAGAAAGGGAAAATTTGGTCCCTAGTGTCGAGCGCTGAGTCCAAAGTTTCTCGAAGGGGGTCAGGGTTTTAGTGAGGTCCGTCGTCTTAGAGATAGAAGAAAAAAAAATGGTGTAGCTGCATGTATTCATAGCTGTTCTTAGGAGTAGGAGGTCTGATATAAAATCAGTAGAGGCCGCAAACACTCCTCTAACATGAGTGTCCTTGGCCAATAATGGGAGGTCTTAGTTCGGCCTAGAAGGAGTTCCCCCGACCACCCAGGGGGAAACATGGGATTTCCGTTATAGGGAGTAATGGCCCTTTGAGGTGAGGAGTGAGTCAGAGGGTTTGGGCTTCCTAATGGCAGCCATAGTGTGGAGGGTGGTGAAGGACAACTTCCGAGAATCCAGGAGCGTGGGAGTCAAAGGTCCACGGGAGGGAGGCCAGGGTGCAGGGGCATAGATCGCGCGCTATTGGACCCCAGTTTTTCATGAGGAGTCACGAGTCAATTTCTAGTAGTCTGGCATAGGCAGCGGCCAGGTAATACAGCCTACAATCCGGAAACCCCTTTACTCCCCCGGGGGCCCTTGGGCGAGAGAGAAGGTCTCTACGAATTCGTGGGCACCGCGGATCATGCGATAATTTAGGTTAAAATCGGTGCATCATCTATTAATATCGCGCCATTTTCGGCGCTTCCTGTCATTTTGGCGGCCAGCAAATAAGCTTACAGAATAGAGCAGGGTGGATGTGTGTGCGACGTCATGACTGGGATGTGCATGGTTGCGATTGGCTGGAAAATCACATGCCCTCGTTTTATAGAACAGCCCTTCCTGTTTCATGATCAGTGTCTCTCAGCGTTCATAGCGAAGGACGTGCGCTCTGCCTGTGTCCAAAACGCTCAGCGAAATTATTTATTTCTTCACAGAGAAAGCTCTACTGTTGCGGGTGATCCTTACAACTTAGTTAGATCAGAGTTTGGGGAAGATTTTATGTAGTTAGGTAGAGAATTTTAAAGGAGCATCTACCCCTGTAAAGGGCACAGGGGGGAGCGGAGGGGTGGCCCCCGCGGGCGAAAAAACAGATAAGCTCTATAAGAATACTGGATATAGTTCACCAAGACTTAGTGTAGACATTGCACTGCAATAGCTTTATTATTAACAGTTTTTTTATTGAAAGAGTTCCCGGATATTGGGCAGCCTGAACTTATAGGATACACATCTTTCTAGTAACTGCAGGTCTCTTTGTTAGGTGCAAAACTCCACTTTTATTATCAGTATACATTTCAGATAGGTGTTCTTTTTCAATTTTGCCAGTCCGCTTTGTTGATTATAGCCATGCAGCTAAATTAGAATCCAGCAATTTTGTAGTCAGCACAGGGGTTTTTTGTTGCCAAAAATACCTTTTATTATCCGGGAAAACATTTCAGATACGTGTTTTTTCACTTTGGCGCACTACGCTTTGTTTCATTGAGGCACCCTTTCACTTAAATGTGAATAGAGCAATTTTGTAGTCAACAGGGTGAATTGAAAGGTGCCAAAAATACCTTGTATTATCCCCTTTTAAATTTCAGATTCGTGTTTTTTCACTTTCGGGGCAGGCCAGCTTTGTAGATAGATCTACTTTGCAGTTAAATTTGGGAAAACAGCAATTTTGTAGTCACCACAGGTGAATTGAAAGGTGCCAAAAATACCTTTTAATATCCGTTAATTTAGACAGGTGTTTTTTTCACTTTTGGCCCCAGAAAAGCTTTGTTGATAGATTACTTTTTTTTTTAAAATTTTGAATCCGAAATTTTTTGTTTTGTTTTGAGGTTTTGAGAAAGCTGTGTTTGCCGTCTTTTTAATAAGGGACTTTCCAAAAACTTTTTCCATACCTTCTCAAGTTTTTATTTCTAAAACTGGAGCGAAATTGGGGGGGTAAGCGAGAAAAGAGGGGGGTAGGACATGGAGGTAGAGGTACGAGAGGGGTTGCTCCTTTCCCCAGTGCTGGCGACAACCGTATGCCAGGGATCGTCATTGCAGGACCGTCGGGCCTGTCATCGCTGGGGGGGCCCCTGTGAATCTAAGAATGAACATCGTGCCAATCTTCCTTAGTGGTTAATGCAACCTGCACCCAGCATTTCAAAACCTCCTGTCCTCCCAGTCACAGCACAAATTTTTCATCAGCACCCGCCAAATGAAGCAGAAAAAATGTCAACTCGTGTACCACCACGTGGAAATCCTTTTCTGAAGCCCCTCTTTGATGAAAAAATGGGGGTTGGGGTCAAAAAGGCATGTTAAAAGATAAAGAGGCCAAAGGGATGTTTTTTCTCTGTTGACGCCATTTTACTGTCCCATAAAGGGGGGAAAAAAAGGGGGTAATCGGCAAAATCCCGGGCGGCGGAAAAACCCCTTGCGTCCTCTTGTTGTAGCCCCGCAGCTCCGGTGCGAATGTCGGACGACAAAGTCCCCGGGTTTTGATGATGATGATGACGACTTTTGCGGATCCAACCGGGTCTTTTCAGAGAATTTTTCTTGCGAGCGCTTCATACTGGACGGGAGGAAGACGTGGGTAGTGTCAGTAGGGGTTCCGCCTCAAAAACGAGAGGGGGTGCAGAAGCCCGTGTTATATTCCGCCAGCCCGGTCAGCGCAACCCCCGCCCCCTCGTTATCGCCGTCAAAAAGGTCCAGGCCCTTCAAGCTGGGCTTCTTTGAGAACCCTCTGATTCACCCAGCGATGTCATATGCCCCCTTTTTGTTTAAAAAAGCATAAGTAAGGCAAGAACCCTTTGGTGGGAAAAAAAAAAACCACCAAATGTTGTACTGCGGAATGCATGAGTTGAAATGGAGGCAAACTTGGCAAAAAAGGGCCCGACCTCAACCCCCTTCACCCCTCTGTCTCCCCCCTCCCCCTCCTCCCCCGCCACCCCCCAAGTGTCCCCAGTGCCAAAGTCTTCAGAGTCTGATCAGGGATAGCCCCCGCTTCAGCTCCACCGTCGCCCCAGTACCACCCGCACCACCCGAGACCCTCCTACCCCTTCTCTTCCCCCTTTTATTTACTGCAGCCGTACAGCGGCCAGTCTAGCAGACCTTCTGCTTCCCGGTTTTTGGGCAAAAAAAGAAACACTTTTTTCCCAAACCATCCCAAAAACCAAAAGCCCGAATGTCGGCATTGCCAGGCTTTTTGGCCTTTTGGGAAAAAGGGTTTCCCTTTTTGTCTGGTGGACACGATGGGGTTCCGCCACGTATGGCCCTTTTTCCCGGCCCCCCAAAACCCGGGTTGGGCCCAGCAGGGTTTTTTTGGGGAAAAACCGTTTTGCCCTGGCCAGCCACGTGTCATCTAAAATTTTTAAGCGCGTTGTCTGCATTTTTGTGCCGGAAAACTCCATTTCGGGCCCCCGAAACCCTGGACTTGTAAGCATTTGGCCCAAAGGCCCCCTATATCTCTGTGGGCAGGGAAAAGGGTTTAGCTGGGTGGGATTCTTTGGGGGGTTTCGGTGGGCTTTTCCCGGTCGGCAAAATGCTCTTTTAAAGAAGAGGGTGGTGGGAGGGTTCTTTCCCCCAAGGGGCCTCTGGGGGGGCACACCCTGGCCCGGGAAAAAGAAAAAAGGGGCCCTGGTTTTAAATTAATCTGTTTTTGGGGACCGTCCCACACAAAAAGGTCAGGGTGTGGACGGTCCCGCAACGGAAGGGAAAGAGCGTGGCTGGGTGCCAAGGACTTTTGCCAGGAAGGGGGTGTGCGGGTAAAGGGCGAAACTGCTGGCCGTTTCCCTTTAAGATCGGTAAAGGGTGGAGACATCCCCTTTCCTGGGCACATTTTCATTTAACCCCGTCCGTCCAGAAATTTTTTAAAGAAACTACCCGGGTCGGGCTTTGGGGGGGGCCGGTGAAGAAGGCTTGAGGTTGAGTTTGCACTTTTTTCCGGGGGGTTCGCCCCTGGGTTCGTCCCGCCTGGCTGCGTTGCCCGCGTCCCGCTCGGGCCCCCCCGTCAAACCGTCTTTATTTTTTGAGTGGCAACACGCTGGAAATTTCCAACCCCCCACATGCTCCAAACGAAATTTTGGCAGCAGCGCAAAGGGCCTTACGAGTACGAAGTCCACATGGCTTGACAAGCGCGGTGCGGACCTCGGGGTGTTGAGCCCCCGAGGAGTGGAGGGAGGTGAAAGAGCTCTTTTCCCCCATCCTTGGCCCGTTTTTAAAAAAGAACCAAAAATTTGGGCGTGCGGACGATGCCCTTGTCAGAAAGAGCAATTGTGGTGATCTTTGTTCTGGGAAACGATCGTTGGGGGGGGCACTCTGAAAACAAAAGTTCCGCCAGCGAGGGGAGGAGACGGCCCCAGTTTCAGACCCCGGAGCCTTTCTCCCCCTCAAATCACCAAGGCCCCCAGTTTCTCCCAAATTTTTTTCGGTTTATTAGGGAGGGGGTTCGGGGTCCCGGGTAGTTTCAAGGCAGGCATTTAGCCTCAGGGGGTTTTTTTTCTCAGGCAAAATTTAGGGCTTGTGTTGAAGCTGGCCCGGGGGGCAGGTTTCGGTGGGGAGGGGAGGGGGAAAAGGGGGGTGGGATTCCCCGACACCCACGTTACCGACGTCCTGCCTTGGGAAAAAGGGGTTTGGGCGAATTTGAAAGGGGGGAGGGGAAGTGAAAGGAAAAATCAGTTTGCTAGTGCCCCCCCGACCCGGGGCTTGGGGAAAACAAGGCTCCATCTCTCACATTTTTTGTGCTTGGGTGCTCCTTTCGTCCAAAAATGTCCCGCATTAAGGCCCTCAAAAATGAACAAAGTTAATGGGTGGCCACCCCCCTGGGTTTCCCCGGTTTCAAAAAAAACTCAGCACTTTCCTTCCCCCCCACCCAAATAGAGGGGTAAAAATGAAAGGGAAAAGGAGACCTTGCTGATTGATCAAATGGAGACACTGGGGCGTTGCTTCCCCTTCCCCCCAAAATGTCCGGTTTGGAAAAAAAAATTTAGCACGTGACCAAATTAAAAATGCAAAAATTTGGGTAGCGGCAGCGGGAAAGGGAAGGGGGGCAGAAAACCTAATTTGGGGGGACCCCTTTTTTTTTTGGCCAAACCCTTTTTTTACCACTCAAACCCAAAGCCCGCAATGCCCGGGCACACATCCAACACACAGGGACCAGTTAAGTTTATGGGGGCACGACTATTGCGGGCTCCCAAAAAAACCCATGTTTTTGGGAAGTGTTCCGGGCCCAAAGACTTTGGGGGATTTAAAAAGGGAATGGCCGAGCGGCTCGTCACGCCATAGAGGGGTTTTCCCGCCCCCGCGCCAGCGTTTATATCTGAGCGGACCTTTAGCACAGCTGAAGAAGGGCATTAAAAGACAAACGCTTCGGTTTTCCACAGATTAAATGTGGATCGTTTTTTTTTTCTTCCCAAAATGAATCCCGGGGTGGATCTCTGATGATGGGTTTTTTGGCCCCCAAATTTTCCGGAAAGGTTTTAAAGAAAATTTTTTTTCCCGGGGGTTCATTTCCTTCTTAAACAAAAGGGAAATTTGGGCCCTCTTGAAAACTTTTTTTTTAAAATGTTTATTTTCCCTTTTTTTCAATTTTTATTTCTTTTCCCAACGTTCCCTTTTGCTTTGGGTTTTTCTGTGGGGATGGGAAAAGACACCAAAGGTTTCTGAAAACACCGTATTCCCTTTTTTTCCCAAATTTTTTCTTTAGAGGTTTTGCCCTTGTCAATGGTTTTTGGGGGGATGTTGCTGGGGGATTTTTGCTATAATCATGGTCCTTTTGGGAAAAGAAAAATGGTTTTAAATGGCTTTCTCCCTCACAATTTTTTTTTAGTGGTGAGAGTTTATTTATATTTTTTGGGGTTCTTGTTGCAGGTTTTTTTTTTTTTTATTTTTTTTTTTTTTTTTTTTTTTTTTTTTTTTTTTTTTTTTTTTTTTTTTTTTTTTTTTTTTTTTTTTTTTTTTTTTTTTTTTTTTTTTTTTTTTTTTTTTTTTTTTTTTTTTTTTTTTTTTTTTTTTTTTTTTTTTTTTAAAACAGCAAAAAATAAAGGCCCTTTTGGGGAATGGAAATGTGGTTTTAAGGGGCATTTCTCCCTAACAATTTTTAAAGTGGCTAAAGAGTAAATATTTATAATTTTTTTGGGTCTTTGCTGCTTTGAAAGGGCGCAATATAAGGGTCCTTTTCTAAAAATTTTTTTTTCAAAACAGGCCCATTTGTTTTTCCCAAAATTTTTCCAAAGTGGCTAAAGGGGTTTCAGGTTTTGAATTTTTGGGGGCATTTTGCTGTGACGGGAAGCTATCTACAGGCCCTTTTTTAAAAAAAAAAATTTTTTTTTTCCCCAAAACTTTTTGTTCTTCAAAAATTGCCCAAAAAATTGGCTAAAGGGTCATGATTTAAATTTTTTGGGGACATTTTGCTGGGGACATGAAAGTTTCCCTCGGGTCCTATTATAAAAAAAAATGTTGTTTCTAACAGACGGGGGTTCTTCACAATTGTCCAAAGTGGTAAAGGGGGTATGTTTTAAATTTTTTGGGGGCATTTTGTTTAAACATCCAGCATATACGGGCCCCTTTATAAAAAAATGTTTTTTTCTAAACAGCCCATTTGTTCTTCACAAATTGTCAAGGGGGTCAAGGGTGTTGGTGCTTTCGAAACAGGAATAGGTAGGACACGGGAAAGGGAAACATATTGCAAAATGATTTGGGTTTTTGCAAGATTTTTAAACCATAGCTACCCAAACCCCCTGTTTTGGGGGACAAAAAACATTTAATACAATTAAAAAGAGAAACAAAGCCCAGGGTTTGGGAAATTCCACCCTATTTTAAAATTTTGTTTTCTAGAATTAAAACTAAAAAAAAAAATTTTTGGGTATGTCCCAAAAATAGCGGGTTTAAAAAAAAATTCCTCTGAAATGTAAAAGGGGGGTACAGGGAAGACTTGCCCAAGAGAAAGGTTTTTTTAGAGGACATGGAGTGGGGAGCAGGGACAGGGGAACAAAGTTCAGGGGACCATTTCCCCCAGCACGTTGAGTAAAATGGGGAAAAAAAATGCCAAGAAAAAGGGCACCTGGGGGAACGGAGCTTTAAACCCCCCAGTTTTTTCCGGGGAGTAAAGTTCCCTTTTGGGGGGAAACCCATTGGGGGGGGAAAGGGGGGGGGGGCTCCCCGGGAAACGGGAAAGTTTAGGTCCAGTAAAAATTTAAAAATGGGGGGGGGGAAAGACTTTTTTTCCCGGGCCTTTTTAATTTGGGGGTAGCCCAGGTTTGATGGTCATGCGGTGGTACAGGACGGGTTTTTATTCCATGTCCAGTGGAACTAAAATGGTGGTTCAAAAAACTCCTTTTTCCGGCACTTTTTAATTTTGGGGGGCATGCCCGGGGTTTTGGGGGTCATGCTTTCGTTCCGGGCAGGTATAGTCAATGTCCGTTCAAGTTAAAAAAAGAAGGTTCAAAATATACTGCCTTTGGGGGAAATTTTTAAATTTTTTTGGGGTGATGAGGTTTTAAAAGGGTCCTTTCTGTGGGGGCAAGACAGGGGTAGGGGAATGGTCTGTGACTTTTTTTAAATTAAAATGTGTTGCCTAAGAGTGGGACGTTCCATTTTTAATTGTTGGGGGATTTTAATTCCAAGGGTTCTCCAGGGCCCCGTTTGGGTGTAAGAATGAAGGGTTGTTACTTCCCATGATTTAAAATGGTCATCGGCGATCATTTTCATCGCATGAATATCTTGTCTTGAGGGCCGACATGACATCGACGATGTCGTACCCAAAGTAATGCTTAACACTAGTAATGACCGCTCTTAGTTAGTGCTTTTTCCCCTCTCAGAAATGGGGGGTTTGGTTTTTGGCTGATCTTTCCACACCCAAAAGGGTGTTATTTGGTGCTTGCAGGTAATAATGCTAACTCTATATACATAGTTTTATATATTTACAGAGTGCTTGGATTTGTAAATCCACCAGCGCCCAAAATTTTTCTTTTTTTGCAGTTTTGGGGTTTTCAGTATTTTTAAAAACCCCTTCCCCAAATTCCTTTTTTTCAAGGGGCTTTTGGGCCCCTCAGTTTGTGGGGGCCCCCCATAGCAGCTGTACCGCGCCCCTCTAGAGCTACCCCCCTGCTTTTGCAAGCTGCCCTCATCCTTCATTTAGCCATTGAAAGGAATGAAAGTTTTTAGCCTTCATTTTTTTTTCTGGGGACTCTTAGAGCGAAATGTTCTTTGTTTTTTTGTACCCGGTTATGTTAGGAGATAATTCCAGCTTCTTACCTGTAAGGTAAAAAATTATCCAGAACATTTCCCCCATAAACTTAAAGGGGGTTCGAAGTTCGAAAGAATTTAAAATCGAACTCACAAAAGTTCGAGGTTCTAATAGAACTAGTACTTTTTACTGTTCGCTCAACACTACTTCTAAGGAAAAAGCTAAGTCCTGCTTGGAGGTCCCATAATTGTCTCATTTTTGGTGGGAAAACAAAGAAATTCAATATAAAGATATATTTTTAAATTGAAACTGTTTCCCATAATTCAGTGCTAATTATCTGCATTATAGATTTCCCTGAGCTAGAAGCAGGGGGTAAATTTTCCAAGATGATATCCCCGGTAATGGACCCCATACTCAGTCAGTCATCGGCTCTTTGGGGGGGGGTAACTCCCGCGTGGTCATTGGGTCAGTATGGTTTACGATTCCCCGCAGAAAGTCAGAAGCATATGTTCTAGTTACATCTGCAGAGATTCTACATCGAGTACAATATAAGCACCTACCCCACATTGTAATAACATGGCAATGCAAAGAGGGCAACTAAAAGGAAAAAAGAGAGGAACTGCACCCCCATAGAGTAAAAATAAGAAGTGGGGTAGAGTGGATATTGCTCACTGTCTCTGTAATGCAGATATTATAGGCATTGCTGGGAAACACTGCTAGGACCTAGTTTCCCAAAAGCTTGGTGGCAGAGAAGGTGAGCGTGGCTTGGGCTTACAAATAAATCAGCCTATGGTTTAGAACAGAAAAAAAAACCCCGATATTTTTAGGTGATCCTACATATTTCATAAAGGATCTCCTATAGATGCTCAAATGATAAGAAGAGGTTGTACATAGCATATTGGAGAATGCAGAGGGTGGAGAGCCTCCAAAGAGGGCAGCTCATACACATTGCAGATAGGGAGGAAAACACACACACAAAAATAATCACTCTGGCTGTACACAAGTGTAGAGAGAAAGCAGAGCATCCATTGCAGAAGAAAAAACAAATACTTATAGGGGAAAGAGTTTGTACATAGCATATTGGAGAATGCAGAAGGTAGAGAGCTTCCAAGGAGGAAAGCTCATATACACTGCAGATATGGAAAAAAATGACACATGTGGCAGTTTGCAGGAAAAAAAAATCACTCTGGCTGTATGCAAGTGTAGAGAGAAAGCGGCTCCATTTCGAAGAAAAAAAAAGTGCTTAAGTCATGATCCTACATATTTCATAAAGGATCTCCTATAGATGCCCAATGATAAGAAGAGGTTGTACATAGCATATTGGAGAATAAAGAGGGTGGAGAGCTTCCAAGGAGGGCAGCTCACACATGCTGCAGATAGGGAGGAAAACACACACAAGATAGTTTGCAGGACGGGAATCACTCAGGCTGTACAGGTGTAGAGAGAAAGCTGAGGGGAAAAAGAAACAAGTGGCAGTTTGCAGGAAAAAAAATCACTCTGGCTGTATAAAAGTGTAGAGAGAAAGCAGAGCATCCATTGCAGAAGTAAAACAGATGCTTATAGTGCATGATCCCACATATTTTGTAAAGGATCTTCTGGAGATGCTCAAATAATAAGGAGGAGGTAGAGGTTGTACATAGCATATTGGAGAATGCAGAAGATGGAGAGCTTCCAAGAAGGGCAGCTCATACACACTGCATATATGTAAAATAAATTACACACGTGGCAGTTTGCAGGAAAAAAAAAAAATTGGTGTATACAATGTTTGAGAGAAAGCAGGGCATTCATTGCAGAAGAAAAAACAGATGTTTATAGTGCATTTTACCACATATTTTGTAAAGGGTCTCCTGGAGAAGATCAAACAATAAGAGGTTACAAATGGCAAATTGGAGCATGCAGGGGTTAGAGAGCATTGAAGGAGGGCAACTCACACACACTCTAGATAGGGAAGGGGAAAAAAACATCAATTTTTGTGTGCTGGGGGGGGAATTACTCATGTGGTGTACAGGTGTAGAGAGAAAGCTGAGCAACCATTGCAGAGGAAAAACCAGATGCTTTATGGTGCCCTGATAAAAACCCTATTTTGTAAAGGAATTTTCCTGGGAATCTCAAAAATTTAAAGGAAATGAAGGAGAGGGTAAAATTTTGGGAAAATTAAAAGCATGTAGAAGGTTGGGGAAAATCCAAGGAGGGAAGCTCACACAGGATATATTTAGGGAGGAAAGCAAAATACATTTTCAGTTTGCAGGGGAAGAATCCCCCAAGGGGGTTTTACAGGGTTAAAAGAGAAACTGAGCAAACCCCTTGCAGAAGAAAAAAAAGATGCTTTAAATTTTGAACGATTTCCACATTTTTTTGTAAAAAAGTCCTCTAGAAAATGCCCCAAGCAAAAAGGGAAAGGGGGAAGCGGTTGGGATGTAAAAGATTAAGTATTCGTTTCACATAATTTTTTTAAAGGATCTCCTGGAGATGCTCAAATAATAAGTAGGAGGTAGAGGTTGTAGAGCAGCAGGGTGATTGGGGAGCATCCCAAGGCGGGCAGCTTTAAAACAGGTGTAGATAAGGAGGGGAAAACACAACATGGCAGTTTGCAGAGGGGGAAAAAACACTCCCCTCGAGGGCAGGTTTTCAGAGACAAAGCAGAGCCCCATTGCAGAATTAAAACCAGATACTTCATGGTGCATGATCCCACATATTTGCTAAAAGGGGCTTGGAAGGGAAAAAAAAAAAATGGGGTTTTTTGGTCATAATTTTCCCTATATTTCCTTAAAAAGAGGGAAAACCCAAAACAAGTCAATTTGCAGGGGGAGAATCCCCCTCAACTTTTTGGGGACAAGTGGGAGAGAGAAAGCAGAGCACCCACTGCAGAATTCAAACCAGATACTTTATGGCAAATGATCCCATATATTTGCTAAAAAAAGAGAGGGAAAACATATACCCAAATCCCAAATTTTCCCGAGGGTAGAATCATTTTTGGCTGGTAAAATGAAAAAAGAAAACAAGCACCATTTTCAGGGAAATTTAAAACCAGATACTTTATGCATGATCCCATATATTTGGTAAAGGATCTCTGGAGAGACAAGGCAAATGTTTTATGGTGCATGATCCCACATGTTTCCTAAAGGAAAGAGAGGAAAGCAAATACAATCCCAAATTTTCAGGGGAGAAATCACTTAGGGTGGGGTACAGGTGTAGGAAAAGAGAGGGAACCATTTCAGAAAGAAAAAGATTTCTTTATTGGGAAAGATAAACCCCTTTTTTTGAAAAAATCCCCCCGGGGGATGCTTTCCCGGGAATAAGAAGGGGGGAAACGGTTGCATTTAAAAATTGAGTATGGGAGATACCACATAAATTTTTTTAAAGGATCTTTTGGAGGGTCTCAAAAAAAAAAGGAGGGGGTAGAGGTTTGTAGAGCATGCAAAATGGATGGAGAGCAAACCAAGGAGGCACAAAAACAGGCTGTAGTAAGGAGGGGGAAAACACAACATGGGAGTTTGGGGAAAGGGAAAAACATCGGCTGAGAAACCCGGGGCAAGACCCAAAACAGAGCCCCATTGCAGAAAAAAAAAAAACCCGTACCCTTTATGGTGCATGATTTCCCCCCATATTTGCTTAAAAAGGGGCCCCTGGGGAGAAAAGACAAATGTTTTATGGTGCATGATCCCATATATTTCCTAAAGAGAGGAAAGCAAATACAAAATCAAAAATTTCAGAGGGGGGAATTCAATCAGGCTTTTTACAAGTGTAAAAGGAAAGCAGAGCACCCCACCGGCCCGAATTAAAAACCAAAAAACTTTTTGGGATGATCCCATATATTTGGTAAAGGATCTCTGGAGAGAAAAGGCAAATGTTTTATGGTGCATGATCCCACATGTTTCCTAAAGGGGAAATAAAAAGGGAAAACAAAAACAAAAATTTAATTTGCAGGGGGGAGAATCACTTAGGCTGTGTACAAGTGTAGAGAGAAAGCAAAGCACCCATTGCAAATTTTAGATTTCTAAACAGACAAAGGTTACATCCAGCATTTGGGTTTCCGCCAGGGGCACCCCCCCCCCAATGGAAAGCTAAAAACTTTTTGGGGCAACTACAAAACAAAATATTGAATAGTCTGAGAATGACTGAAGAGATGGAGACTAAAGACTCAAATTTTTTATTATTCAGGGTAACCACTGACATACGACCTCAGCTGTGCCTTTAATAACAGACAAATAAAGGATGTGCAGAAAAAACACACAATAAAATGGGACATTAGTTACTCAAAAAACACTACAAAGGCCATATTTACAGCTCAATGGCTGGACTGGACTGAACCAAGTAGCAGGCAATTCTGGCCCATATGCTACTAGGGAAAGACAAACAGGTGCAGCTAATTGCTGAGCAGCAGCTCACATACCCCACTACTAAGGGAACAATTAGATGATAAAAAACTTCACATTAACTTAATACCTGTTCACACCAGCATGCAGAAAAGTATAATGCATGGGGAGATTGCACAAATGCAAACATACCAATAGAACAACCATTCACATACCCTCCATGCATGAGGTGGGTGGTTGCTGGTATTACAATTGCATATAAATAAGGCAATACAGAAGGGTGTCATAAATACAGATACGTGTGGTACACCATGCTGGGTTACAACCTATTAGTGATGCCCATACTATTAGATAAGGCGAGCTGCCCAGCGCTTTCTTGGTGTCCAACACAAAGTACAGACACCCTCCTCTCTCCAGCATTCTTGGGCAGATAAAAAATTACATACTGGAAATATGTTAAATATGAGGTGTTGGTACAGGGGCTCCGGTACGCAAGCTCACAATCGCCGTCAATGGTCCTCATGTCTTGCAAGTCCCTACACTAGCAATTCATAGAAAAAACACAAAAAGAGGGACATTACTTAATCAAAAAACACTACAAAGGCCATGTTCACAGCTCAATGACTGGACTAGACTGAACCCAGTAGCGGGTAACTCTGGCCCATATGCTACTTGGGAAAGATAAACAGGTGCAGCTAATTGCTGAGCAGCAGCTCACACACCCCGCCACTAGGAAAACAATTAGATGATAAAAAAACTGCACATTAACTTAATACCTGTTCATACCAGTATGCAAAAAAGCCACGGTATAATACATGGTCAGATTGCACAAATGCAATAAAACAACCACTAACATGTCCTCCATGCATGAGGAAGATGGCTGCTGGTACTACAATTGCATATAGATAAGGCGATACAGAAGGCTACCATAATTACAGATACGTGTGGTGCACCATGCTGACTTACAACCTATTAGTGACACCTATACTATTAGATTAGGCGGGCTGCCCAGCACTTTCTGGGTGTCCAACACAAAGGACAGACACCCTCCGCTCCCCAGCATTCTTGGGCAGATAAAAAATGACATACTGGATGAATGTATAATATGAGGTATTAGTTGGTACAGGGGCCCCCGGTACGCAAGCTCGCAATCAGTGTTAACGGTATTCATGTCTTGTGGGTCCCTACCCACACTGTTCCCCTAGTAGGAAGGTGAGCTGAGCTGTGAATATGGCCTTTGTGGTGTGTTTTGAGTAAATAAAGGATGTGCTAACATAATTCAATGTCTGTGGATAATGAGGTATCACTATCCAATCCCACAAGATGCTGGTCAGCGCGTACTTCTAAAACACCCGCCGTGTTGTGGTGCCGTAATATGCCGTGTGAACATACCCTAAAGAAATCAGCCAAGATATTAGGAATAGAATTGTGGACTTGCAAAAGTCTGGATCATCCTTGGATGTAATTTTCAGATACCTGAAGGTGCCTCGTTCATCTGTACAAACAATTATACACAAGTAAAAACAAGATGGGAATGTCAAGCCATCATACCGCTTAGGAAGAAGATGGATTCTGTGTCTCAGAGATGAACGTGCTTTGGTCCGACACGTGCATATCAACCCAAGAACAAAAGCAAAAGACCTTGTGAAGATGCCGGCAGAAGCTGGTAAGACTGTGTCATTATCCACAGTGAAACGAGTGCTGTATCAACATGGGAAGCCATTACTTCAACAGAAACATATAAAAGTCAGATCAATGTTTGCAAATGCACCGGATCAAAGACCTACATTTTTGGAGACATGTCCGGTGATCTGACGTAACTAAAATTGAACTATTTGGCCATAATGATCACTGTTACATTTGGAAGAAAAAGGGAGATGCTTGGAAGCTTAAAAACACTATCCCAACTGTGAAACAAAGGAGTAGCAACATCATGTTGTGGGGTTGTTTTGCTGCAGGAGGGACTGGTGCACTTCACAAAATAGATGGCATCATGAGGATAGAAGATTATGTGGCAAATACAGAAGCAACATCTCAAGACATCAGCCAGGAAGTTAAAGCTTGGGCGGAAATGGGTCTTTCAAATGGACAATGACCCGGAGCTACTGCCAAACTGGCTACAAAGTGGCTTAAGGAGAACCAAGTCAATGTTTTGGAGCGGCCATCACAAAGCCCTGATCTCAATCCTGTTGAAAATGTATTGGCAAAGCTGAAAAGGTCGGTGCGAGCAAGACGACCTACAAACACGGCTCAGTTACACCAGTTCTGTCAGGACCAATGGGCCAAAATTCCAACCAACTATTGTGAGAAGCTTGTGGAAGGATCCAGAACGTTTGACCCAAGTCCTACAGTTTAAGGACAATTCTACCCAATACTAATGAAATGGATGGAAACTTTTGACTTTGCAGAAAGTAATAATATTGCCTTAAAAATTCTCTCTCATTATTCTGCATTTGGCAAGTAGAAATAATTTTGGTTCCTAATTGACCTAAAACGGGGAAGGTTTATTCTTATTTCATGTCAGAGGGTGAGAAAAACCTGCACATGGGGCTTTATATATAGTGGATGGAAACTTCTGGTTTATAGAAGGTGGTTTGTATACAGTCTTCTGAGTAGGGACGTCACCACTGTAGCCGCTGCCTGACTTTGCCGTTTGACTTTGCAGGACAGCTCTGGATCCGAGGGGAGAGGTGAGTATAACTTTTTTTTTCATTTTAAAATTGCAGCATAAATAAAGTGGACAACTCCAAAATGGGGTAAAATCTGCACCAAAATCCACGTTGTCCGATGCAGCTGTTTTTCTTCCGATTTCTCTTCAAATATTTTGCAGTAAATCCGTCCTGTCCGCGCTTACATTAAACTTTTTTTGCAGAATTACTGTTGCAGATTTTCTTTTTTTTTGCCGTATTTGCTGCAGATTTCTGTGCTGCATTTCAAATTGCACTAAATTCCACAAATTCTGCAGCTGAAATTCAACCCAGAATTTTTTTTTTCTTAAGTTCAAGGCAAAGATTTTCTTTTTCCTTTAGAATTATATAGTGTAAACTTCCCCAAAAACAAAACACACCGCTTTTTATACCACCGGTGCCTTTACAGCACCACAGTTTAATAGTGGGCAGTAAAACCCCATGAAACTGATCCAATAAGAACATTTAGCACAACTGTAGAACCACAAGTCTCAGCAAGCCACATAAGGCCAATAGATCACTGGAAGAGTTAGACCACGCCCCTATTATTTAGGTGAACCCCATAGAAACTGGCGATCTGCGTTCCAACCCATCTCGAGGCTTGAGACGCAATAGTGACGCGAGGTGACGTTATCCAATCATATGACTCCGACAGACACTAGGGATATGCGTTCCACTCTATCTCGAGGCTTGACACGCAGTGCTGACGCCGCGTTACGTTGTCCAATCAGCTGACCCCATAGAAACTAGAGGAAATGCGTTCCAAACCACTTCGAGGCTTGACACGCAAGTGACGCGGGGTGACGCTATCCAATCAGATGACTCCAATAGAAACTGGCGAACTGCGTTCCAAACCCATCTGAGGCTTTAGACCAATAGTGACCCCAGGTGACGTTATCCCAATCAATCCGACAGACATGGGTATGCGTTCCACTCTATCTCGAGGCTTGACACGCAGTGCTGACGCCGCGTTACGTTGTCCAATCAGCTGACCCCATAGAAACTAGAGGAAATGCGTTCCAAACCACTTCGAGGCTTGACACGCAATAGTGACGCCCAGTCACGTTGCCCAATTAGATCGCCTTCCCATACAAAGCACCGATGTGCGTTCCAACCCACCTCGAGGCTTGACCCGCAACAGTGACGCCGAGTCACGTGGCCCAATCAGCTGCCTCCCTGGCTAGAAGAGGCGTGACGTGACGCCGCTCCCCTTCTTCAGCGCTCGGGAGACCCCGTCGATCCCTTTTCCCTTCTCGGCTCTGCAGAGAGAAGGTGAGTGCGGCCTAGCGCTGCGGGGACCGCGGGCTTTCGCTTGGTTTTGGGGCCGGGATGTGAAGCGGGTTTCGGGCTGGTGTCTCGGTCCGTCTTGCACGGAGCCGGCGGAACCTGGTTGGGACTTGTTCATAGCAGAGCGATGACTCTGGGCCTCCGGCCGCGGCATTTCCTGCTGGTTCTATGGGGTGTGGACTGAACCGCGCCATGTGTACGGGCCCCGGACGGCGGCTCATGGTCCTTACACTCCTACTACCGGGCTCGCGGGCGGTGTGTGGGCTCCAGGCGGGCACATGACTGCGCATGCGGCCTGTGCTCAGCACATGTTCCTGCGTTCTATGTACTTGATACATTGTATCTTATGTGACGTTCTATGTTCTCTGCAATCCCCAATGTTCCCGTTATGACCCTGGTTACTTAGGTTCAAGCCTCCTGTAAAGGGATCTCCACCCTCGGGCAACAATAACCTGCAATAGCCCATGCCTGGGGCAGAAGGTATCCGCTGCTCCTCTCTGTTATCAGCCTCTCTGGGCTCTTCTATAGGAAGTGCAGTGTTTGAGGCCTAAACCTTCAGTGTCCAGCAGCCGCTCCTACTTGTGCCCCTCGCCTGCTGCACTGATGGATGCAATGAGTCCTCACTGGTTTCCCGGCGATAGACTGGGGCGTGTTTTTACTTGTCTGGTTTGGGGGAAGTTGGGTCACAGTCCAATATGGCTGCCGTCATGGAGCGTGCCTGTCCTGAGCGCCATAGACATGGTTGATGCACAGTTTAGTGTTTCCTTTAGGTCGCGCTCTGGTCGTCACCCAACTTTCCCAAGTGAGGAAAAAATGGATAGACCAGAATGGGTTTATAGATGTATTGCAGATGTACAGACAACAACTCCCAGCATGCACAGCTGGTGGTTGTAGTTCTACAGCTGGAGACAACACTGCTAGAATTCTAATGTTGAGCAACTACCGCACCCAGCATCCCCTAAGAGCCTATAACTGTATGTTGGGAGTAGTAACTGGGTGTTAGCTCATTCCACCGACTGCAGGTTAACAGGGAATGCTGGGAATTGTAGTTGTCTATTAGCTGATTCAACGGATTGAAGGTTACAGGAGAATGCTGGGAGTTGTAGTTGTATATCGGCAGGATTGCACTGATCTAAAGGACTCTTAAGTATTTGGAATCCCTTTTATGTATAACTACAACTCCCAGCATTTCCTGATAGGGTTTGCTGAAAGTTTTAGTCTTGCATTAGCAGAATTCCACCTGTTGCAGGTTACCAGGGAATTCTGGGAGTTGTAGTTGTGCTAAAGCTGATCTTATTGATGTGAATAACAGCTGCAAAACTACATCTCCCAGCATGTCCTATCCGGGGGATGCTGGGAGTTGTAGGATTCCACTGATCTTAACCTCCACCGGTGGAATCCTGCTTGTGCAAAACTACAACTCCCAGCATCCCCTGACAGCTGTGTGAGTTGATGCTGGGAGGTTTAGTTCTGCATTGGCTGCAATGAAGGTAGGAGACACCAATAGTACAGTGGTGTTCTCTCCAGTTGTGAAACTAAAGCGAGCCGTCAGTGCATACTGGGAGTTGTAGTTTTTTACATTAGCAGGCTTCCATTGATATGGGACTTCATGTATATCAGTGCAATCCTGCTAATGCATAACTACAACTCCCAGCATGCCCTGACAGCTGCAGACTGGGGGGTGTAGTTTTCTGCAACAGCGAGGAGGCAAGTTGGATTATAGCAGGGTTTCCGCCAGTTGTGGAATTACAACTGGCTTTCAGGGAATGCTGGGAGTTGTAGTTTTGCCACTGCTGGGATGGCAGTTAATGATTATTGAATCACAGCAGTGTTCCCTCCAGCTGTGGTACCGCAGCTAGGCTCGGCATGCTGGGAGTTGCAGTTCCACACATCGGTGAGGTCCTGCTGCAACACCACAACTCTCAGCATCGCCTGACCGCTACAAGTCCGTTGGGAATGCTGGGGGTTGTAGTGTTGCGACAGCAAGGGTGCAAGTTGGAGGCAACAGAATTATAGCCAGGGCATGCTGGGAGTTGTAGTTCTGCATCAGCAGAGTCTCACTGATAGAAATATTAAACTACAACTCCCAGTTTCACCTGACGGCTGCAGTGTGTCGGGGAATGCTGGGAGTTGTGGTTTCCCCTTGGGTCAGTCGCTGGTGTGGCTTGTTTTGTGATTGCTTTTTCTTGAACAGTCTCTCCCTTTCTGTTTGGCAGATGCCTGGAGTTACTGTAAAAGACGTGAACCAGCAGGAGTTCGTCAGAGCTCTGGCAGCCTTCCTCAAGAAGTGAGTAGTCGCCCTGGGCCCCCCCCCCGGCTGGCTGTCCGCCCTGGGCCCCCCCGGCTGGCTGTCCGCCCTGGGCCCCCCCGGCTGGCTGTCCGCCCTGGGCCCCCCCGGCTGGCTGTCCGCCCTGGGCCCCCCCCGGCTGGCTGTCCGCCCTGGGCCCCCCCCGGCTGGCTGTCCGCCCTGGGCCCCCCCGGCTGGCTGTCCGCCCTGGGCCCCCCCCCGGCTGGCTGTCCGCCCTGGGCCCCCCGGCTGGCTGTCCGCCCTGGGCCCCCCGGCTGGCTGTCCGCCCTGGGCCCCCCCGGCTGGCTGTCCGCCTGGGCCCCCCCGGCTGACTGTCCGCCCTGGGCCCCCCCGGCTGGCTGTCCGCCCTGGGCCCCCCCTTTCCTAATTGTGTATTTCTGGTTCTAGGTCTGGAAAACTCAAGGTCCCAGACTGGGTCGACATTGTGAAATTAGCGAAACACAAAGAGCTTGCTCCCTACGATGAGAACTGGTTCTACACCCGCGCTGGTAAGAGCCTTCGCCCCTCCACAGCTGGACGGTGCTATAGACTAAGCCTTAGGGGATGTGTGGGTAATGGGGCCCACGTGCGCCCCACAAATCCAGCACATAGAATGTCCCTAGTAAAATCACTGTTCAGACAACGGGGACTCTACACTCCTATTTCTTGGTGTGTAATGTACGCCTGTAAGAAGTGACCGGTCGGTGCTTTTTGGGTAGTTGTGCGTCAAGAAATAGAGTACAAAGCCGAGAACTGGCCAGAGCGGACTCTCAGCAGCTATAATGGTGTCTGTGCCGCAATGCGCAGTATGAACGTTCCCTTATATGGGGACTGCCGCTTATGGGAGCTCTTAAAGGGGTCGTCTCACTATAGGGATTGTTGCTTTTTAAGTTAAAACTCTTGCTAAAACAAGTTCCTTTGCAATATATGTCCATTAACAGTGTCCTACCTATTCCTAGATATCCCCTCTTGTATGGGCTGCATCAGCTCCTCAGGTCGCTATAGCTACAGACCTGTTTGATCTCTCCTGATAGTGTGCCAGCACTGGTTGCTATAGCTACAGACCTGGCTTCTACTGCAGCCAAGTAGAAGCCAGTAAACACGCCCCTGAATTAAAAATGAAACCAAGAAAACAGGACTGAGGTGAGATGAATCAATGTAGTGAGACAACCCCTTTAATTTTAAGGTTAGTTTTCCAAGACTTTTAAAAACCTCCCAAAATAGAAAATGGACGTATACTTGTCTCTACCATCACCAGCCTCTAGTGTCCTCCTCCCCCATGGTCCTACAATGTTCAGTCATGCTTCACATGAAGCTGCAGCCAATCTCTGGCCTCAGCAGTCACATGACTGCATGTACATCATGTGACCACAGAGATCAGTGATTGGTTGCAGTGTCATGTGATCCACAAATGCGATGTAATCAGTCAGGCACTGGGTGGGGTCTCTGGAGCGGGGGAGGTAAGTGTGGGGTCATTTCCTATTTTAATAGGTTTTTAAAAGTCTTGGTAAATCCCTTAATCTTACAGTCGGTAACAAACCATGCAGTGAGTCCAGTTCCTCCTGCCCCTCTTGTGGAGCCGTGTCCTGTGTTGGATTCCTTGCTTTGCATTTCTGTGAATGACCAACTTAAACCACATGTACCTCTGGGAGGGCTTCAGTGTTACTTGCTGACACCTCTTATTTCGGCTGCACCTGTAAGCACCTTTAAATACTTAACGACCGTGCACCGTCTTTTGGCGTCGGCTGGTGCGGGTCGTTCGTCTACAGTGACGTCTTTTGGCGCCGGCTGGTGCGGGTCGTTCGTCTACAGTGACGTCTTTTGGCGTCGCTGTAGACTTCGGGGTTTGCGGCGCCGCGGCTGCGCTTGGATCGGGGCTGTACTACACAGCACCGATCCCAGAGCATCTCCTACAAGCACCGGGGTGTGGAGGAAACCTCTGCAACCCGGTGCTTTAACCCTTTGATTGCAGCGGTGCGTAAACGCAAAGCAATCAAAGGGTTTCCTTGCTCTGTCGGGTGATCGGAACGCCCGGTGACCCGACAGAGCCCGGGGAACGGCTGCATAGTCAGCCCTGGGGACCCAGAGCTGTCTGTGTATGAAGCCAGTGACCAGGACAGACTGTGTGCTGTCCTAATCACTGCCAGTGTCAGACTGACACAGATTATAATGTATTAGCATATATGAATATGCCAATATATTACCAAGTGTGTGGAAAAAAAAAAGAAGGTAATAGTTCTCCCTTCATGGGATTAAAAAAAGTAAAAAACACAAGTGTAAAAAAGAATAAAAAAATAAATAATAAAATAAATATTTAATAAAAAATAATTGTGCATAAATTACACACACAACCCTACACATATTAGGAATCCACACAACCGTAATAACCTGTAGAATTAATCTAACAAGTTATTAAGTGTGAAATGTGAACAGTGTAAAAAAAAAATTAAAAAAAAATTCTGCAATTTATAAGTGAACTCAAACTATTCCCCAATAAAGTACAACTCGTCTTGAATAAAACGAGGCCTCATCCAACTGCGTCAATTAAAAAAAAATAAAGTTACAACTGTTGAAACGTGAGGAGGCAAAAACTAAAACGACGTTCTGGTCATGAACGACTTTTCAGGCCTGGGGCTTAAGGGGTTAAACACTGTTCTGTCTTCTATTGGGGGCTCCAGCTCTTGCAGGACAGGACTTCTGCCACTTACACCCTTCTGTGTTTCAGCTTCCACAGCGCGGCACCTGTACCTCCGGGGTGGCGCTGGGGTTGGCTCCATGACCAAGATCTATGGGGGACGTCAGAGAAACGGCGTCATGCCCAGCCACTTCAGCCGAGGATCAAAGTGCGTAGCCAGGAGGGTGCTGCAGGCACTGGAGGCCCTGAAAATGGTGGAGAAGGACCCCAATGGGTAAGCGACCGCTGTCCAAATGAGTTTAATCCATCATTTGTGCTGGGCAATACTGTCGGTGCTGCAGCTTTACCAGTGCAAGCCGTTACTGGGCAGAGCGGCCGCATACTGGGCGGGGCAGTCTGGAACCGGATATTGGGGCACAGTTGTCGTAGAAATGTTCTCAACTGAAAAGCTGTCCTGTTCATCTGAACAGGGGAAAAGGGTGAATTTGCTGCAGACCCCATTCAGCTCCATAAGACGGTTGCAGAAACGTTTGCAGTGTATGAACCCATCTGTAAAATGAGGCGGCTTTAGATGGTGGGGGGGTTCTGGGTGTTTTTGTTTTTTTATTTAAAAAAAAAAAAAAAATTGGTTTCTGCTGCCATAGAAAAATACTCTCTCCATCCCATCGGTGATTCTGCCAGTGGTCTGTCCTGTTACTTGCAGCCCCTCAGTTTGTCATAGTTGCAGTGGTCGGTCTTGTTACTTAAAGGGGTTGTCTCACCACAGTCCTGTTTCATTTTGAATTCAGGGGCGTTGACTGGCTAATACTAGGCTTCAGCAGAAGCCAGGTCTGTAGCTATAGTGACCTGAGGAGCTGATGCAGCCCATACAAGAGGGGATATATCTAGGAATAGGTAGGACACTGTTAATGGACATATATTGTAAAGTGAATTGTTTTTGCAGGATCTTTAACATAAAAAGAAGCAATCCTTGTAGTGAGACGACCCCTTTTATACCGCCGCCCCCCTCCCCGGCTTGTCATGGTTGCAGGGGTAGCTCCTATTACTTGCAGCCCCCTCTGCCTTGTCATGGTTGCAGTGGTCCAGTCGTTCTGCACCACTTGGAGCCATTCACTTTTGAATGGTGGAGTCAGGTAACAGCGCTTGACCTCTGAGGCGATGACGGGCTGGAAGTAGAATAATGGAGGAGACCAACGCTGGTAAATGTGCTCCTTTTATGGCAACATCTGTAGCTTTTGTTTTTTTATTTAGCCAATCTCTTTAAGGGTATGTTCACTCAGCGTATTGCAGCACACACAGGTACGCACGGCAATATGCCTTTGATAGTGTTGAAAGTACACGCTTCTAAGCTTGCACTTTCAACGGGAGGCTGCTTTCTGCCTCTTATACGTGCATAAGCGCCTGGAAGAAGCGACAGGTCACAATTCTTTACAGGTTTACGTAATGCGCTGAGAAATATGACCGTAAAATCGTCTGAACAGCGTCTATCTTACACAGGACTCTGCGTGCTGGACCGGAGCCATGATATTACTGCATTTGCGCAGTGTACGCTGTGTGAACATACCCCAAGTATCGATATTGCAGGTTTGCTAATTTCCAGTGATAACCCACTGTCTAACTCTATACTGACCTTGTATTACAGCGGTCGCAGACTGACTCCCCAAGGACAGAGAGACTTGGACAGAATTGCTGGACAGGTGAGCTCCTGTGTGATTACTCCCCGATTCCTTGTCCCTCAGACCGGTCACCTGTTACCCCTGTACAGGAGTTCAGTGTTTACTGCCAAGAACCAATTGGGACCCTGTCTTGGGAGGTCATTCCAAGTTTCCCAGGACATTAGGCTGTACCATCCTTGGCTCTAGAGTGGTCCTGCACAGTAGCTGTGATTGCCTCCTGTGGGCACTAGTTAGATTAGAGGTGCAGCCATGTCCATGTGACCAATGCTGTCTGTGGATCAGTCTAGTGCTCTCTGCTGATGCCATCACATTCGTTTGACCCTTCCACTAGTCAGACACCAGCGGTCTTTTATTGGGTCTACCGCCCTTGACCCATGAGGCTTGTGATTGACATAACTATATGTGAGTGCCCATTGTGACCTCAGCAGGAGCATGTTGGTGCTGGGACAAGTGAGTGTATAACTTGGGGTTACCTGGATTGTATAACAGACATGTATACCCTGATACCCCCAACACCTAGGAGGATAAGTGATGTACATTTGGGAAAGCCTTCTACTGCTGTATCTTCATGCTTTATACTGGTGCACTGGATCATTTAGGCTGCCCACACTGCTGTGCATGGCTCAGATGGTCATCTAAATCCGGGGTCCCCAACTCCAGTCCTCCTGCCCCACCAACAGGTCATGTTTTCTGGCTTTCCTTAGCATTGCACCGGTGATTTCATTAAAGTCGGTGCATTCTGTGGGAAATCCTGAAAACATGACCCGTTGGTGGGACTGGAGTTGGGGAACACTGATTTAAACGATCCGGTGCACCAGTATAATGCATTGCTGTGTGCGCTCCATGCGCTCGAGCAGCTGTTTGTATGTTAGATCCATACAGCTTCATTTGCCCCACTCATGCCCACATTATCAGTCATCTGTTTTTGTCCTGGCGCCATCTTGTTCGGTCATCACTGATCTCTGGATGTCTTTCCTTCCCCGCAGGTCGCAGCAGCCAGCAAGAAACATTAAGTCAATTTGTTAAAATAAAATTGTTCTGTTCCAAAACTGAAGATGAAGTCGTGTTTTTTTTTTGGGTTTTTTTTATGTTCATTTAAAAAAAATTAAATCTGATGGAAGTGTCTTGCTGTGGTAGCGGGTGTGTGGCTGGAGTCTGTGTTTTTAGCATCTCTGGTAATGGCTGCAGATTTTTAGTTTTTGCTGCTAGTGTAAGGAGGTGTTGGGTGGGGAACAGTCGGGTTCATTTAAAGGGGTTTTCCAGTTTTAAAAGCAAAAACCTCAATTGGAGACATTATATACAGGAATATAAATTGCCATTTTAACCTGCTGCTTCTAGTTCTGCTGGCCAATGACATGTCTATTCATGTGACCCTGCAGCTATTCACAGGCCTGTGGCTGCACCATCATGTGACTGGATCAGGACCTCACTGCTGGTGGTACCAGAACAATCAGGTTTAAAGAGAACCGGTCACAGATTATGCCCCCCTTGCTGAGGGCAGCACAAGCCAGTGTCAGACCTGCTGTTTCCAGCGCTGTCCCTTATTCTGTAAGATGCTGTAGTTTTAGAGCATTTAATACTCAAATCTGCAGTTTTCAGCCAGAAAAGTCGGTTTTTCAAACCCCGCCCACCTGAGGCTAGCTCCACCCACCTAAACTGATAAACCTATTACTTTGAATAGGAAGAAATGTGAATAACTGTCAGTGGGCGGGACTAGATTTTGGTGGGTGGAGCTAACACCTGCTCATGAATAAGATTTGAGGGGCAAATGCTCAAACTACAGCATCTTACAGAATAAGGGACACAGCGCTGGAAACAGCAGGTCTGACACTAGGTTGTGCTGCTCTCAGCAAGGAGGGCATAATCTGTGACAGGTTCCCTTTAAGTGATGAGTTTTCTCTTCTAGAAGGCAACTGATTAGAATACAGTGAGATAGAACTTCAATCTCTTGAAGTGATAGATAACTAGGGTAGGTCATTACTTTGGTCTAACGCAGGCATCCTCAAACTGCGGCCCTCCAGCTGTTAGGAAACTACAACTCCCATCATGCATTTATATCTGTAACAGTGGGAATGATGGAAATTGCATTTTCCCAACAGCTGGAGGGCTGCAGTTTGAGGATGCCTGCTCTAACCTCTCAGATCCTTGTCCAATCCTTAGCATGAAGGGGTGTTGCTGTAAAGGGGTCATGCACCTCTTTCATGCAGGGATTGGGGTCTCTAGTATTGCATCAAGTTGGTGATGTCCTAAAGATGCCATCACTTCAAATGGGTGTTCCCACCATAGTTTAACTTGTCAATAGGCTATGCAAGAAGTCTGATAAGGTGCTGTTCCCAACTCTGAGATCCACAACTATCTCGGGCCGATTCAGGGATCAAACACCTGTTGGGAATCTTGCCATTTTGCTCCTTGTTAGGCTATGTTCACACGGCTTATTTTGGGACATTTCAGCCTGTAATTCATGCCGTACTGCGTGAATTACGAGCGGGGAGAGAAGTGATGTCAATTATTCACGGCGTATACGCGCCGAGAATAATGCATGTCCATGGGGCCTGCGGGCTTACGCCCACCCCCCACCCCTCCCCCCCCATACGCACTGCATTCTGGCAGGGTGAAATATGTCCCGCAATCAAGCCATGCGAATATAATCTAAGAGATCAGCAAGTTGTGCAAAAAGTACTGAAACACTGAACAGTTGGACGTGTGAATATAAAGGGAAGAGATAAGCATGTTTACTAAACTTAAAAAAAAACATTAAATTTACCCTTCAGCCTGAAATTTTAACCGAAGGCCAAATATCCCTAACTTATGTGTAGTGAGTGTTCTCCTATTGCTAAGTGTTGTACAGAGATCTTCACTATTCTGTCCCCATTGAGGCTCATAATCTAAAACAATCCGGTAGATTGAATTTGGAATTTAAGAGTGTTGGGGGACAGCCCAGTAAACCTATGGAGAATATACAAATCCCAGTGCAATGTTTGCTTAGGTTAGATTCACACTTGGGACTTGTGTACTAACCACAGTCACCACTATTCTTATAAAGCAGCTGCAAGAAATATCTGGTGTTCCTATAGGGTATTTTATATGGAATGTACATTGCAACATACATGTGATATGGTCTGTGACACATTGTGATGGCTTTAATCACCCAAAAAATAACTTCATAGCTGCAATGTGCATATAGGGTAATGGGGCAACCCCACACTTCAGTTGCCTTCAAGGGGTTGTCTTGCTGCAAAGGTTATTTTTCAACATGTAGGGAACTGTAAATGAAGACTTTTTCCCAAATATGTTGCTTTGTAGAGGATCCAATAGATTTTATCTGCTCTCAGTGCACACAAGTTGGTATCTGAGAGCAAGGAGTGACATCAGTACACAGGATGCTGGCAGCTTGCAAAGAGTGTATGTGATCTCTAACAAAGTAGATAAAATACAGGGTTTACTTTCAGCTCTAATGCGCAGTTCTAAAAATAAATGCTTTCATGTCAGAGCAATTAGATGAGCAGTGCATATGAAGTTGATATGCTAATTAATGCTCTAGAACCACCCACAGCCTGACCAGGAAGATATAAAGCCTGCAGCTGCTTGTTCCTCTCAAACAGCATGGTGAGACAACAAGGTACTGCTAAAGTGTTGATTGATCTCATGGGGTTTTTTTTTTGGCCGCAGCTTCTCACTCTTTTATGCAACCAGAGGTGATAAGTAAAGAAAGCCATCATGTGAGCTTTAGGGGTGTATATATACAGTTGAAACCAGAAGTTTCCATCCACTGTATATAAAGCCCCATCTGCATGATTTTTCTCATAATCTGACATGAAATCAGACTAATCCTTCCCTGTTTTACGTCAATTAGGAACCAAAATTATTTGTATTTTCCAAATGCAGAATGAGAGAAAATTTAAGGCATTTTTATTACTTTCTGAAAAGTCAAAAGTTTGCATACACTGCGATTACTCTGCCTGTAAACAGTTTGGGACCGCCCATATGCTGTCATTCGAAGCTTCTGATAGGTTTATTGGCAACATCTGAGTTAGAGACACAGCTGTGGATGTATTTTAATTCACACCAGAAACACACTGCTTCTGGAAGGAAGAGAATTGTGGACTAGCACAAGTCTGGTTCATCCTTGGGTGCAATTTCCAGATACCAGAAGGTGCCCCGTTCATCTGTACAAACAAGGTGGGAACATCCGGCCATCATATCCCTCAGGAAGGAGACGAGTTTTGTGTTTCAGAGATGAACATGGTTTGGTCCGACATGTGCATATAAACCCAAGAACAAAAGACCTTGTGAAGATGCTGGTAGGATTGGCTCATTATCCACAGTGAAACGAGTACTACATCGACATGGGTTGAAAGGCTGCTCTGCCAGGAACAAGCCATTACATAAAAGAAACATAGAAAAGCCAGAGTAACGTTTGTAAATGCACAGTAACAACAAACCTACATTTTTGGAGACGTTCTGTGGTCTGACTAAAACTAAAATGGAACATAATGACTGTTATGTTTATAGGAAAAAGGGAGAAGCTTGGAAGCCTAAGAACAACATCCCAACTGTGAAACACGGGAGTGACAGCATTATGTTGTTTGGTTGTTTTACTACAGGAGGGACTGGGGCACTTCACAAAATAGATGGCATCATAGGGAAAGATTATGTTGGCAATACTCAAGCAACATCTCAAGACATTGGCCAGGAAGATGAAGCTTGGGCAGAAATGGGTCTTCAAATGGACAATAACCCGAAGCTGCTGCCAAACTGGTTACAAAGTGGCTTAAGTCAATGTTTTGGAGCGGCCATCATAAAGCCCTGATCTCAATCCTACAGTCATGGCCAAAAGTTTTGAGAATGATACAAATGTTAATTTTTACAAAGTCTACTGCATCAGGTTTTATAATGGCAATTTGCATATACTCCAGAATGTTATAAAGAGTGATCAGCTTAACAGCAATTAATTGCAAAGTCAATAGTTGCCTAGAAAATGAACTTTTTTCCCCAAAACACATTTCCACTTCATTGCAGTCCTGCCTTAAAAGGACCAGCTAACATCGTTTCAGTGATTGCTCCATTAACACAGGTGCGGGTGTTGATGAGGACAGGGCTGGAGATCAATCTGTCATGATTAAGTAAGAATTACACACTGGACACTTTAAAGGAGGCTGGTGCTTGGCATCATTGTTTCTCATCTGTTAAACATGGTTATCTCTAAAGAAACACGTGCAGTCATCATTGCACTGCAACAAAACTGGCCTAACAGGAAGAGTATCGCAGCTAGAAAGATTGCACCTCAGTCAACAATCTATCGCATCATCAAGGAATTCAAGGAGAGAGGTTCCATTGTTGCCAAAAAGGCTCCAGGGCGCCAAGAAAGACCAGCAAGCGCCAGGACCGTCTCTTAAAAGTGTTTCAGCTTCGGAATCGGGCTACCAGCAGTGCAGAGCTTGCTCAGGAATGGCAGCAGGCAGGTGTGAGTGCATCTGCATGCACTGTGAGACTGCGGAGACTCATGGAGCAAGGCCTGGTGTCAAGGAGGGCCACAAAGAAGCCACTTCTCTCCAGAAAAAAACATCAGGGACAGACTGATATTCTGCCAAGGGTACAGGGAGTGGGGTGCTGAGGACTGGGGTTTAAAATCATTTTCTCAGATGAATCCCCCTTTTTGAAAGTTTGGAAAAATCGGAAAAACAGCTTGTTCGG
>JAODAL010016306.1:0-81067 GCA_025379985.1 Phyllomedusa bahiana
AAGGGGACGGCGGCCCGGACCGCCGGACGTGCCGCCACTCGCCCGCGGCACACGAGAGGGGGCCGGAGAGCGAGCGCGCCCGCAGCCCGGGGACCGGTCTGCGGCGCCGCTCGTTACAATTACCCTCTTTGGGAAGAAAAATTGTTAAGGACTCCAGGAGTCACTTTTAGAGGTGCACGTACAATAAAATAAATTTAGCCCCAGGTAGGGTAGACACTAAAGAGAAGAATATAGAAGAGGAAACCTCTAATAAAACAGCGAAAAAAAAATATAAATATAAATGAAAAAGAAGATAAAGAGAGTCATAAATGTGGGAGTACAAAATGTCATTTATGTCCATTAATAGTACAGGTAGACTCTCATCTAAAAAATCGGGAGAAATATTTAAAATTAAATATAATCTAGATTGTACTAGTAGTTTCTTCATTTATTTCTTGGAAGGCCCATGTGGTTATCAGTATATTGGAAGAACAACACAACAAATACAGAATTGCATTTCAAATCGTATATATAACATTCGTAAAAGGTTTTTACTACATAGTGTATTCAGTCACTATACAGAAACACCTGGAGCTGACGACAAAAAGGTTAAGGTGATGCCTATAGATTTCATTCCCCCGGATATCCCTAATAGAACTGAGGTGTTCAGTAAAAAAGATATGTTCTGGATTTACAATGAGCGACAGAAATAATTAGGAATGGTTTATAAAAATGAGGATAGGGGTTTTTAGCTACTGGTGACAGTGAAATTTATACTCACCCTATCTAGCAGTTATGGAATCATTTTCTATTTCGGATAAATTTCCAAGTAATTGATATAAAAAGGCATCTGTAGGTAGCTTGTTTCTAAATTGATTTCCCCTGTGTAACGATGTAGCATAGTAATTCTCTGCTACTGTGTAATGGTTTAGAGTAGGGAGCTTTGTTGCCATCAAGTGTCTAAAAAATGAATATCCTTAATAATTTAGTCTCATCATAATATATATAGACTAGTATGGTCTTATGAAGTTTTTATGAAAGGTCATGAAAAAGTATAGTTTCCCTTTTTAAGTAAACTGGTATATTTATTTATTTTATTTTTGAAAAATATGTGGATTTCATATAACAATATGGATTTTATATAACAATGTTGGTCCCCTTTAAGGGGTAGAACGAGTAGCAGTGATGTGATGATCATACAACTATTTAAGTAAAATAGAGTATGAGTGATGTATGAACCTGATGAAGTGTCACTAGCACAAAAAAAAAGCGTAGTATAATTTTTACGGAATAAATTTTTTTTTTTTTTTATTTTTTTTTTTTTTTTTTTTTTTTTATTTTTTCCTCCTTTATTATTGGCGGTTTTTTTTTTTTGCGCTATTTACATCCCGTTTACACTGGTTCCTAGTACACAAGTTTGTACATGGGAGTCGTTAACCAGGGTGAGTGACCAACAGATTTGATAAAGTTTTTATAGTATAATTGCCCCAATCTATGTGGATGCTAGGGCGTGGGAGAAGCATCAGCTGCCTGGATTCTAGACCTGAGGACTACTTTCCATCCGTGAAACAGACTTTGTAGGAGTTTTCCTTCGTCCAAATGCACAACCTGAAAAGGTGAGTGTGAGACAAACAACCTCTTAGGACTTTCCTCATCAGAGATTAAATAATACACTATGGAAGTGCTCTTTCATTCTTTTTCATCTCATCCATCATTGGGGAGATCCTGAAGGAGCAAGTCCATTTTCCATACCACCTAATTCTCTGAAATTTGGAAATTTCCACCAGGAGAAGATTTCTGATATGATCTATGCCTGCCTAGTTTTGGTCAGCTCAGTCCTGCTTGGTCTTCCAAGGTTCCGGTTTCACAGCCCATCCTTGGATAGGAAACAGATGAAGTTTTTCCCAATTCAGCAAGCCATTGGCGCATTCCACGTTGCCTTCAACCTGCCCAACTGGAGCAGTCCACCCATCATTTCTCCGCCCGTTTGTTCTTGTTGCCATTGGAGGAACCTCCTTCAACAAAGAAGAGCCTCTGGTCTCCAAGACAATCTCTGAAGCCCCGCCCATCTCTCCCCCCTCCTACTGTTTCTGTTTCTGCTCCCTAAGATCCAAGAAAAGTTCATCCTGAATTTCAGGACACCTCCTCTGAAGACAGTTTCTATGGGATACGAGGAGTGGCTACCCCTGGTTTGCTTTGGGGTACCAGATTAGCTGAAGGTAGCTCTTAAAGTAGGGGTAACGTCATGATGGTGCCTGCGCGGCCCATGGGTTGGACCACGTCCTGTCCATCTCCCTACTGCGGCTTCTGCTACCTGTTAATTACCTGTCCCGGCACCTGTCTCTGCTCTGGTCCGATGGCAGCATTCCCGCCGCAGTGCTTGCTTACATGGCTCTCGCTACTGCACACGTCTTGTCCGCTCCTGGCTGCCTGTGTGCACCTGATGCCTCCTGAAGCCACTTGCAGCAGTGCACAAGTATTTAAAGAGACAGTTCTCAATTGCCTTCCAATTAACCTGTGACCTGTCTGTTTTATAAAAGAACATCCTGCCCTTGTCCTTGCTCAGTTCATTGTTTGTCTTCTACAAAAAGCTATACCCTGGCTGCTGTAATCGCTGTCGTTGTCCCTATTGGACCTGGTGTGCTATACAGAGAATTTACCAGTACACAATCTGCGGATTACCTCTTGCTTGCACCAGTCCCACTATTACAGCTGTATATTTGCCACTGTAACCACGTCGATACTGTCCTTGGGACTTGCGCTACCTGCCTACCTACACCTGCTGAGTCCTGTTTATCTGTACCAGCACCTCTATCCTGTTCTGCACTTCACATACCTCTGCGAGTTTCACCACTATGCTCGCAGGGGCCTGGAGTTAAGCCATATACCGCCATAAACCAACGATCGCTGGTCATAACATTAATTGCCTGGAAAATAATGGTGGCACCCACAAAATATTGACAATTTGTGCACAATTTGTCCATTTGCACTTAGGGGGGTGTACAGACTTTTTTTTGCCAGCGTTTTAGACATGATGACTGTGTGTTGATTCTTTTGAGAGCCAACCATATTTTCCACTGTGAAACAAGCTGTGGCGCTGACTTAATTTAGATTGTGCATGTTCCATGAAAGATATCATACAATATTTAGAAAAATGTGAGGGTGTATTCACTTTGAAGATACTTGTATGGAAAAGAGTAGTGTTAGAGCGATTTTTATCGACCAAAGTTGAAAACGGCAAGGTTTTGTATGGTGAAATCGTAAATTTCCAGATCATGCTATAATTAAGGTTAAAATCTGTGCATCATCAATTAAGATCGCGCCTTTTTTCGCGCTATCTGTAATCTTGGCGGCCAGTCAAATCAGATTACAGAATAGAGCAGTGAGATTGTGTGCGACGTCATGACTGGTATGTGTATGGTTGCGATTGGCTGGACAAATCACATTACCCTCGTTTAACATAAAAGCGTTTCCTGTTTCAGCCTCAGTGACTCTCAGCGTCTCATAGGGATAGGACAGCGTTCTGCCTGATGGCCAAACAGCCTCAGCGAAATTAAGACTATTTCTGCACAGAGAAACCTCTACTATTAGCTGGTATCCTTCCAATTTTATTACATTTAGGGATTTGAACATTTTAAGTAGTTAGCTAAGAATTTTAAGCAGAATCTTACCACTATAAATTTCACGTGGTGGGAGCGGGGGGGCGGCTCCCGCGGGCGAACACAGACAAGCTCTATCCTATAAAGAACACTGGATAAAGTCACCAAGACTAAGTGAAACACTTGTAGTAGTAATATCATTATTATTACCATTTGCTATTGAAATATTTCCTGATATTGGGCAGCCTGAACTTATATTGGATAAACATCAGTTTCTATTAACTGCAGGTCTCTTTGTTAGCTCTGCAAAACTCCCACTTTTATTATCAGTATACATTTCAGATAAATTGTTCAATTTTTAACTTACGCCATTACACCTGTGACTGTTGATATATCCACCTTGCACTTAAATTACAAACCAGCAATCTTGTAGTCAGCACAGGTTGTTTGATTGCCAAAAATACCGTGTATCATACGAAAACATCACAAGTTACGTGTTTTTTAGACTTTTGCACACTCAGCACTGTTTCATTGCGCAGCATCTACTAAATCTTAAAACAGCAATTCTATATTCACCACGAGTGAATGAAAGTGCAAAAAAATACCGTTTATTATATCATAACTATAACAGTTACGAGTTTTTTTACTTTTTTGCGCACGTCATCACTGTTCATTGACACAGCATCTACGTAAATCTTAAACAGCAATCTATAATTCACCACAGGTTGCATTGAAAGTGACAAAAAATCACAGTTTATTATTTCAAAAAAACATAACAGTTACGTGTTTTTTTGACTTTTGCGTACCCAGCACTGTTCATTGACGCACATCTACGTAAATCTTAAAACAGCAATCTATATTCACCACAGGTGAATTGAAAGGTGCAAAAAAAAACGGTTATTATATCAAATCATAACAGTTACTGTTTTTTTGAGTTTTCTTTCTCCGCACCCAGCACTGTTCATTGACGCAGCATCCTACGTAAAGTTTTCTTAAAATAGCAATCTCTATATTCACCACAGGTGAAATGAAAGAGGTGCAAAAAATACAGTTTTATTAATAAACATAACAGTTACGTGTTTTTGACTTTTGCGCAACCAGCAACTGTTCATTGACGCAGCATCTACGTAAATCTTAAAATAGCAATTCTATATTCACCACAGGTAATTGAAAGGTGGCAAAAAATACGTTTATAAAACAAAAACATAACATTACGTGTTTATTTGACTTTTTGCGCACCCCAGCACTGTTCAATGGACGCAGCAATCTACGATAAATCTAAAATAGCAATTCTATATTCACCACAGGTGAATTGAAAGGTGCAAAAAATACAGTTTTAATTATATCAAAACATAACAGTTAACGGTTTTTGTTGACTTTTGCGCACTCAGCACTGTTCATTGACGCAGCATCTACTAAATCTTAAAACAGCAATTCTATATTCACCACAGGTGAATTGAGAAGGTGCAAAAAATAACCGTTTTATTATACCAAAAATAAACAAATATTTGTTTTTTGACTTTTGCCCATTCCAGATTTGTTGATAGACACCTTGCACTTAAATTTGAATCCAGCAATTTTGTTTTGATTAGAGGATTTGAGAATAGCTGTGATGTGCCGTCATTTTAATAAAGACTTTCCAAACTATTCCATACCTTCTCAAATTTTTTATATTTCTGAACATGGAGCGAAATGCAGGTGGTAAGCGAGCAAAGACGGGGTATCACATGGAGGTAGAGGTACGAGAGAAGGTGCTCCTTCCAGTGCTGGCGACAACACGCATGCCAGCGGATCGTCAGTTGCAGGACCGTCAGGCCTGTCATCGCTGGGTCAGGGCCCTGTGAATCTAAGTAACGAACATCGTCGCCAATCTGTCCTTCAGTGGTTAATGCAACCTGCATCTAGCAGTCTTACCTCCTCGTCCTCGCAGTCACGGCCACAAATGTCGTCATCAGCATCATCAGCATCCGTCCAACATGAAGCAGCCCAAATGTCAACTCGTGTACCCACCACTGTGGATAATCCATTGTCTGAAGACCTCTTTGATGACAAAATGCGGTTGGGTCAGAAGGCATGTTAAAAGATCAAGAGGATGATTTAGTCTGCTCTGACGCCCAGTTACTGATGCCATCAGAGGAGGTGAAGGAAGCCGGGCGGTCGGCAACGCCTTGCAGTGCCCCTTGCTTGTAGCCCGCAGCTTCTGGATGCAGAAAGTCAGGACGACCAAGTCACCTGTGTTGATGATGATGATGATGACGACATTGCGGATCCATCCTGGTCTTTTCCGCAGAATTTGCTTGCGAGCGCTTCATCAGTGGGGTAGTGTCAATACGGGTCCCGCCACAAAAAGGGAGAGGGCGGTCGCAGAAGTCCGCTGATATGATTCCGCCAGCCACGGTCAGCGCAAACCCCGCTCCTCGCTTATCGCCGTCAAAAAGGTCCAGGACCTCTCAAGCCTGGGCCTTCTTTGAGCAAGCCTCTGATTCACCCAGCGATGTCATATGCCGCCTTTGCCGTAAACGCATAAGTAGAGGCAAGAACCTTAAGTGGTTAACCACCACCAACATGTCTAGTCACATGCAGCGAATGCATGAGTTGAAATGGAGGGAACACTTGGCCAAAAAAGGCCAGACCGACGCCGGGCCTCCAACCACTGTCACACCCTCTGTCTCCGCCTCCTCCTCCTCCGCCACCACCAAGCGTTCCTCAGCTGCCCATGTCTCTCAGAGTCATGATCAGCCTCCGCTTCAGCCTCCACCGTCGCCCGAGTACCACCAGCACCACCAGAGACCCATCCTACCCCTTCTCCTTCCGCCAGTTTGACGACCTGCACGCCGTACAGCGGCCAGTCTAGCAGCCTGTCTTCCAGGTTTGGGAGCAGAAGAAACACTTTAACCCAAACCATCCCAAAGCCAAAAGCCTGAATGTCGGCATTGCCAGGCTTTTGGCCTTGGAAATGTTGCCTTTCCGTCTGGTGGACACAGATGGGTTCCGCCACGTCATGGCCCTCGCCTGCCCCCAATACCAGATGCCGAGCAGGCATTTCTTTGCCAGAAAAGCCGTCCCTGCCCTGGCCAGCCACGTGTCATCTAAAATTTCAAGCGCGTTGTCTGCATCTGTGTCCGGAAAAGTCCATCTCACCACCGACACATGGACTAGTAAGCACGGCCAAGGCCGCTATATCTCTGTGACAGCTCACTGGGTGAGCTGGGTGGATGTCTCTGGGGGTGACGGTGGCTCTCAGGCTCGGCGCACGCTCTTCAAAACCGCAGGGATGGTGCAGGGCTCTTTCCCCCAAGGTCCTCTGGTGGCATCACGTGCCCAGAGACACCAGGCCGTGTTGAAATTAATCTGCCTTGGAGACCGTCCACACACAGGTCAGGAGCTGTGGACGGCTCTAAGCAACGAGACCGAGCGCTGGCTGGGTGACAAGAACCTTGTGCCAGGCAAGGTGGTGTGCGATAACGGGCGAAATCTGCTGGCCGCCCTTAAGATCGGTAGGCTGGAGCACATCCCTTGCCTGGCACATGTCATGAACCTTGTCGTCCAGAAATTTCTAAAGAGCTACCCGGGTCTGGACTGCCTGCTGAAGAAGGCTCGAGGTCTGAGTTCGCACTTCCGCCGTTCGCACCCTGCTTCGTCCCGCCTGGCTGCGTTGCAGCGTCAGCTCGGCCTCCCCGTCAACCGTCTCATTGTTGACGTGGCAACACGCTGGAATTCCACCCTCCACATGCTCCAGCGATTGTGGCAGCAGCGCAATGCCATTACGCAGTACGAAGTGACACATGGCCTGACAAGCAGCGGTACGGACCTCGGGGTGTTGAACCACCGAGAGTGGAGGCAGGTGAAAGAGCTCTGCACCATCCTTGCCAGTTTTGAAGAAGCCACCAAAATGGTCAGTGCGGACAATGCCCTTGTCAGCATGAGCATTGTGGTGATCTTAGTTCTGGAACGATCGTTGGACACTCTGAAACAACAGGTCCCGCCAGCGACGGAGGAGGAGACGGACACAGATGCGGACACGGAGCCTTTCTCTCCGTCAAATCCACAAGGCCCAACAGTTTCACAATTTCATCGGTCTTCATTAGGCAGTGGTTCGGGGTCCAGAGCTAGTGCAAGGTGGCGCATCAGCTCTCAGGTGCATCATCTCAGGCAAGTCAGGGCTGTGTTGAAGCTGTGCCGGAGGCAGCGGAGGAGGAGGAGGAGGAGGTATTCCTAGACACCGATGTTACCGACGTCCCTGCCTTGGAAAGAGGTTGGCGCGAATTTGAGGCGGAGGAGGAAGATGAGGAAGATCAGTTTGCTAGTGCCCCTCGACCCAGAGGCTTGGGAAATCAAGGCTCCATCTCTCACATGAGTGCTTGGATGCTCCATTTCCTCCAACATGATCCTCGCATTAAGGCCATCAAAATGAACAACAGTTACTGGGTGGCCACCCTCCTGGATCCCCGGTACAAAACAAAAATCAGCACTTTCCTTCCACCCACCCAAATAGAGAGTAAAATGCAGGAAATGGAGACCTTGCTGATTGATCAACTGGAGACATCTGTTGCGTCTGCTTCACGTTCCCCAAATGTCACGGTGGAACAACATCAGCGACGTGACAGCAGTAGAGTGCCAAGTAGGCGTAGCGGCAGCAGCAGGCAAGGTGGCAGAAGCCTAATGGGTGACCTCTGGCAATCTTTGTTTACCACCTCACCAACGCATGCAATGCAGGGCACACATCCAACACACAGAGATCAGCTTAAGATCATGGTGCACGACTATCTGCGTCTCAACACCGATGTTTTTGCATGTGTTCCGGACCCAATAGACTTCATGGGTATCCAAATGGTACGAATGGCACGAGCTGTCTCGTCACGCCATAGAGAGGAGTTTGTTCCTGCCCCAGCACCAGCGACATATCTGAGCGGACCCTTCAGCACAGCTGAGGAGTCATTACAGACAAAACCGCATCCGGCTTTCCACAGATAAATGTTGGATCACGATTGACTTTCATCAAGATAATCAGGCCATGATCTTGAATGATTGTTTGTGGCCCCCCAATTGCCGATGTCACCGATTATTTTGCCGGTCTACTTCCATTCCTTTTTCAAACAGAAATGGGTCCTCCTTAAAACTTTTTTTTAAAATGATTCATTTCTTACTGCAATTTTTCAATTCCTCTTTTCCCCATCAGTTCATTTTGATGGTTTTTGCTTGTGAGGAGACTGTAAAAGACAGCAAGGTTTTCATGACAAACATCCGTATTCCATATACTCACTTTTATCTTAAGAAGTTTTCCGCATAGTCAATGGTTTTGAGGTCATGTTTGCTGAGAGATACCGCAAATAAACATGGTCCTTTGTAACAAAAATGTGACTCTAAGTGGCATTTCTCCCTCACAAATTTTCTTAATAGTGGCTGAGAAAGTCATATTTAAAAATTTTATTTGGTGTCATTTAGCTGTGAGATTCGAGCCTATAATTTAAGGTCCTTTGGAATAGAAAAGTGGGGCTTGTAATTGCCAATTACCTCCCTCACAATTTTTTACAGTGGCTGAGAAATCATTTTTAAATTTTTTTTGGTCAATGCTGCTTTGAAATGCAGCACTACTACTGATCCAATTATAAAAAAATGTTGTTTTCTATCAGACATTTGGTTCTTCACAATTGACCAAAGTGGCTCCAAGGGCATGCTTGAATTTTTGGGGGCATTATGTTTGCTGTGACATGCAGCTATACCTACAGGTTCCTTTCTAAAAATGTTTGTTTCTTCTAACATACATTTGTTCTTCCCAATTTGACCAAAGTGGCTCAATTGTCAGCTTTTGAATTTTTTGGGGGCATTTGTGCCTTGACATGCAGCTAATACTACAGGACCTAATTCTTAAAAATGTTGTTTCTAACGACAATATGGTTTCCCTTCCAACAATTGACCAAAGTGGCTCAAGGGTCATGCTTGAATTTTTTTGGGGGCATTTTGCTGTTGACATGGCAGCTATAACTACAGTCCTATTCTAAAAAATGTTTGTTTCTAACAGACATTGTTCTTCACAGATTGTCCAAGAGTGGGCTCAAGGGTGATTTTGCAGTCCCCCCAGAAACAGAATATTAAGGGACACTGTTTAATGACACATATTGCAAAATGACCTTGTTTTTTGCTAAGATCTTTAACATAGCTAATCAATCCCTGTAGTTAGAGACAACCCCATTTAAATACATTGAAAAAAAAGAGAAAACAAAGACATGGTGGGATTCCATCCCTATTTTAAAAAAGAGTTGTTTATCTAGAATTAAAGTAAACTAAAGAAACTTGCATGTACAAAATAGCTGTTAATAAAAATTTCCTCCTGAATTGTACCAGGGGAGTACAGGAAAACTTGACCAGATGTAAGGTTTATTCAGAGAACATGAGGTTAATGGAAGCACAGACAGAGAACAAAGTAACAGAGACCCCATTTCCTCCAGCAACGTTGAGTAAAATGAGAATAATAATGCCAAGAATAAAGGGCACCTTTGGGTGTAACAGGAGCGTTAACCACCAGTATTTTCCATTGAAGCTCAATTGGTCCACACTCATACGAAGGGGCAAGCGCTTACCCAGGTATTTAACTGTGTACAGAGGAAGGCTGGAGTTCTCAAAACACTTTTGTCCCCGCCTTCCGCACTCAGGCTTCAGCCGACAGATTTTCGTTGCGCGTCATCCAGGGCCATTTTAACCTGGCGTGTTAATAGATGACTTACGGCCATCCAGGTCTTTCCCACGCTCGACCCACATGTAACTCCGGCCCTGGTTCCATGCCAGTGGCCCAGGACATGTTATAGTTCAATGTCCCAGTGGAACTAAAATGGGGTGTTTGAAAACTCCAATTTTTTCCGTCACTTTTTTAAAGTGGGGGGTCCAGCAGGTTTGGGGCTCATGGCTTGTGGCCCAGGACAGGGTAAGAGGTCCCCAATGTCCAGTAAACAAAAATGGTGTTTGAAAAGACACCTTTTTCCGGCACTTTTTAAATGTGGGGGTCATGCAGGTTTTGGGGCCTCATGCCTGTGGCCCAGGACAGTTATAACAATGTCCAGTGAAACAAAATGGAGGTTGAAAGGACCTCCTTTTTTTCCGGCACTTTTTAAATGTTTGTGTCATTCAGGTTTGGGGCTCATGCTGTGGCCCAGGACAGGTATAGTCCAAATGTCCAGTGAAACTAAAATGGGTGGTGAAAGACTCCTTTTCCGTCACTTTTTAAATGTGGGGTCATGATGCAGGTATTGGGGCTCCATTCTGTGGCCCAGTACAGGTCAGTCAATGTCCAGTGAACTAAAATGGTGGTTGAAAGACTCCTTTTTTTTTCCGCACTTTTTTAGATGTGGGGGTCATGCAGGTTTGGGGCTCATGCCTGTGGCCCAGGACAGGTAAAGTCCATGTCCAAGTATGGAAACAAAAAATGGTGGTTGAAAGACCTCCTTTTTTCCGGCACTTTATTTAAATGTGGGGTTCATGCAGGTTTTGGGGCGACATGCTGTTGGCCCAAGGGACAGGATAGTCACTATGTCCAGTGAAACTAAAATGTGTTGAAAGACCTCCCTTTTTACCGTCACTTTTTAAAATGTTGGGGGTCATGCAGGTTGGGGCTCATGCTGGGCCTACAGGACAGGTATAGTACCAATTCCCAGGTGAAACCAAAAATGGTGTGTTGAAATACTCCTTTTTCGGGACTTTTTAAATTGTGGTGGTCATGCAGGTTGGGGCTCATGCTGTGTGAGAGCCCAAGGACAGTAATAGTCAATGTCCCAAGTGAAAACTAAAAATTGGTGGTTAAAGACTCCTTTTTTTTCCGTCACTTTTAAATGTGGGGGTCATGGCAGGTTTGGGGCTCATGCCCTAGTGGCCCAGGACAGGTATAGTCAATGTCCAGTTCAACTAAAATGGGTGGTTGAGAAGACCCGTCTTTTAATCCCCGGCACTTTTTAAATGTGGGGGTCATGCCGATTTGGGGCTCATGCTGTGGTTCCCAGGACCAGGTATAGTCAATGTTCCATGTAAACTAAAATGGTGTTTGAAAGACTCCTTATTTCCGTTTCACTTTTTTAAATGTGGGGGTCCATGCCAGGTTTGTGGGGGCTCATGCCTGTGGGCCCATGACAGTTATAGTCAATGTCCATGAAACTAAAAATGGGTGGTTTGAAAAGACTCCTTTTTCCGGCACTTTTATTAAATGTGGGGTCCCATGTCAGGGTTTGGTGCTCATGCCTTGTGGTCCCCCAGACATGTATAGTCATTGTCCATGAACTAAAAAATGGTTGTTGAAGACTCCTTTTTTTCCGGCACTTATTTAAATGTGGGGGTCATGCGGTTGGGCTCATGTCTGTGGCCCAGGGAAGGTAAGTCAATGTCCCATGGATAAACAAGAATGGGTGGTTGAAAGACTCCCCTTTTTCCGTCACTTTTTTAAATGTGGGGGGTCATGCAGGTTTTGGGGCTCATGCTTGTGGCCCAGGACAGGTATAGTCAATGTCAGTGTTCAACATCAAATGGTGTTTGAAAGACCTCCTTTTATCCGGCACTTTAAATGTGGGTGGACATGCAGTGTTTGGGCTCATGCTGTGGCCCCCAGGACAGGTTAGTGCAATGTTTCCCAGTGAAACTAAAATGGTGTTGGAAAGACTACCTTTTTTTTTTCCGGCACTTTTAAATGTGTGGGGGTTTCGATGCAAGGTTTTGGGGCTCTCATGCGTTTGCCCAGGACCAGGTATAGTCAATGTCCAGTTCAACTAAAATGGTGGTTAAGACTCCTTTTTTTCCGGCACATTTTAAATGAGTGGGTGGTTCATGCAGGGTTTTGGTCCTCATGCTGGTGGCCCAGGACAGTATATTCCCAAGTGTCCAGTTCAACAACTAAAATGGTGGTTGAAAGACGCCTTCTTCCCGGCACTTTTTAAATGTTGGTTCCATGCAGGTGTTTGGGGGCTCATGCGTGGCCCAGGACAGTTATAGTCCAATGTCCCAATGAAACTAACAATGGATGGTTGAAAGACTCCTTTTTTTCCGCACTTTTTTTAAATGTGGTGGTCATGCCGGTTTTGGTGCCATGCTGTTGCCCCAGACAGGTAATAAAGGACCCCAATGTCCAGTGAAACTAAAATGGGTGGTTGAAAGACTCTGTTTTGCGGCACTATTTTAAAATGTGGGGTCAATGCAGTTTGTGGCTCATGCCTGCGTTCCAGACAGGGATATTTCCAATGTACCAGTTCAAGGTAATGAAGGTATCAAATATCATACTGCCTTATGGCACTTTTTAATTTGTGGGTGATGCAGGTTTTAAAGGGTCAGGCTGGTACAAAGACAGGATAGTAAAATGGCTGTGACTTTTTTTCTGTGAACTTTTATAACCAAGTGTGTTGCCCAAAATGTAGTACGTATCCATTTTTTGAACTGTTTGGATTTTCATATCAAGCTTCTCCAGTACCCTTGTATTGGGTGTAATAATGAAGGGGTTTTTGCTACTCCATAGACAGTTAAATGGTAATCTCGCAATAATATCCGATTTCTCACTAATCGAAAAACCTTATCGATAGCGGGGCCGACTATCGACAATCGATCGATCCTCGATACGCCAAATGCATATCGCCTCACACTAATCAAAACCCATCATTAATCTAGTGTTTTACCGTCCCTTTTTTTGCCTTCAGAATAGCAACAGTTCTTCTAGATACACTTGTACACAGGTTTTGAAGGAACTCAGCAGGGAGGTTGTTCCAAACATCATGAAGAAGTAGGCACAGTTATTCAGTGAATGTAGCTGCTCATATCCTCCTGACTGGATGATGATGCGATCAGGGATCTTTGTTGTCATGTAACGACTTCCAGGAGCCCCAATTAACACTAAAGATAGTTCTTGATAACATTGGGGTTGTATTCCTACTGCAACATACAGCTCTGGAAAAAATTAAGAGACCACTGCACAGTTTTCTAAAAATCAGCATCTCTACCTGTCTGGCGGCCATTCCATTCCAGGGTCAGTTGAATTCCAACCAAAGTCCACCTCATTCTACTTAATGTGCTTCTGATTAGGTGATCACCTGAACCAAATCTTATTTAATGAAGGAAAATATAAAAAATAAACACTGCTGTGGTCTTCACAGTCCTCTTGCAATAGGACAAGCTGGATGGCAAAACAAGTGCTAGGAATAGGCCAAAAGGAATTTGAATGAAAAAATTAATTTTACCATGCCAATGGAGTTGAAAAGAAAATCTTCCTGACTTAAAACATTAGTATTATTGTTTCTAAATAAATAGGAACTTGTATTCTTTGCATTATTTGAGGTCAGACAGCTCTGCTGCTTTTTTATTATTTTGAAGATTTCTCATTTACTGCAAATAAATAAAAACAATTTGCTTTGAATTTCGGAGACGTTTTGTCAGTAGTTTATATAATAAAATAACAATGTACATTTTTCTCAAAAATACATACCATTGAAGAGAAAAATCAGAGAAACTAAAAATTTTGCAGTGGTCTCTTAATATTTTCCAGAGTTCTAATTTTTGGCCAGTCAGACACCTCCCTCATCCACTTTTGCAGCATTTTTTCCTCACCTTTTACAATACTATGCTTTATTAATTTATATATTTTATTCATTATATTCCACAGTGCTGTACAGAGATTGTCATCATTCACATTGCTCCCTGGCCCCATTGGGACTCACTGTCTAAATTCCAGGTAACCTTTCTGTATGTTTTTGAAGTGAGAGAGAAACCAGAGTACCTGGAGGAAACCCACGCAAACACGGGGAGAACATACATACCCCTTGCAGATGTTGTTCTTGATGAGATTTGAAGCCAGGGCTCCAGTGCAACAGTGCTAACCACTGAGCTGCGCTTGCTGCCACTGTACTGTGTTGTATTTAAAAAAAAAATAAAATGATCAAAGCTTCTATTTACCAAACAAAATCTAATCTGTATCAGGGCCACTCTTCTATCATGTTCAATTTAAAGGACTGAAATCCTCCCATGTGGTAAAGGGTTTGTTGGGCTCCATTAGCCACCACGGACAAGGTGTAACTGCAATTGACCAATTTCCTATGTTCAGTAGTGGTGCCCTGACCCGAATCCTCTATTGGATGTCTAGTGATAGAAATATCGGTTATTTTGTATTTTAAAGTGCAAATCCTTTGTTCTCATCACATTCACATTTGTCCAGAGAGGGGTTCAGCAATTAATTTCCCCGATACATATGCACTCTAGACCCGGATAAATATGCATTTTCTTTCGCGAGGGGTGAATAAGTGGGTTGAAATACGACATGCCTAATAATTCTACTCCCAAACATCTACTGTTTGGTGAAAGACACCCCTACATGCATTAGACCAAAGCCATCTTAACAGTATTATGGGCCCCCGGGCATAACACTGCGGTGGGCCCTGTCCAAATACATGACACCACACTAGGCCATGCCTCTAACCACCCCAAGCACACTCATATTATCACGCCACTTATGTCTGGACACCGGCAGCCTACAAGACTAATTGGCAGGGCAGGGAGCCTTTGGCTCCCTTGTCCACCATGGTTTTTTACTGTTTGTACATCCTACAAAAACACACAAAAAGTTAATAAAGTGAAGCCAACCAAGGGATCCAGGGTATGTTTCTTGTATTCCTAGAACAGAAGTAAACCAACTGGGGCACCTATACTTTTGGGGCACCCGGGCAGCTACCTAGTGTGCCCAATGGAAAAGATGGCCCTGCATTAGATAGTCATCTAGTCATGCTTAAAAATACAGCTGGGATGAATTGCCATCTGTTGTGCATGAGGGTGGCCATATGCATTAAAGGGAACCTGTCACATAGATTATACCCCCCTTGCTGAGGACAGCACAAGCTAGTGTCAGACCTGCTGTTTCCAGCGTGTCCCTTATTCTGTAAGGTGCTGTAGTTTTAGAGTATTTAATGCTCAAATCTGCAGTTTTCAGCCAGAAAGAGTCATTCGAAGAGTCAGTTTTTTTCATATCCCGCCCACCTGAGGCTAGCCCCGCCCACCTCAACTGATAAACCTATTACTTTGAATAGGTAGAAACATGTGAATAGCTGCCAGGTGGTTGGAGCTAACACCTCCTAATGAAGAAGATTTGAGGGGTAAATGCTCTAAAACTGCAGCATCTAACAGAATAAGGGACACAGCGCTGGAAACAGCATGTCTGTCACTAGCTTGTGCTGTCCTCAGCAAGAGGGACATAATCTATATGACAGGTTCCCTTTAAATTAATTTTGCATGAATCTGTCAGCCATCTAATCTGTATGGAGTGTCCCAACTCCCCACTAATGGCCAGTTCATCCATCGGGACAGTAATAGCAGTACTGCTGTCAGGGGCTTGGATCAAATTAAAAAAGGGTCCATTTGCCACCCCATCTGCCTCCCGCAGGTGCATTCATTTGTTCAGTGGTGATCACAAATAATATTGGGGGAGACTATAGTGGTAATTAATACCTTCACGCATTTGGATGTACCTGTATGTCCACATAGCATGAAGGGTATATGGAGCGGGCAATGAAAGAAAAGTCTGTATATGACAGTACAATAGTACTGCTGTATTTAGGAAAAATGATTGTGCCCCTTAATGGTCAAGTGTTCTAGGGGGGCTTATTGTTAAAGTAAAAAAAAATAGATACGTTTTTAAAAGAATAAATATTAAAAGTTTTAATCACCCTCCTTTTTGGCATTTTACAAATAAAAAATAAAAAGTTACACATAATTGGTATGAGAATGTTTGTAAAAGTCCAGTCTATTAAACTCTAACATAATATATCCCATATGGTTAATACAATAGTAGAAAAAAAATTCCAAACAGCAAAACTGTGGTTTTTTTTCTCATCTCACATCCCCAAAACATTGGAATAAAAAGTGATCAAAAAGTCAAATGAATCCCAAAATGATACCAAGAGAAATAAAATTTCAGCCCGCAAACAGTGAGCCCTTGCTCAGGTCCACAGACTGAAAAACAAAAAAGTTATTTGTCACAGAAAATGGCATTTCAGCAAAAATGTAAAAAATATAAAACGTTTTTTTTTTTTAAAGTGATAAAACATAATAAACCTCTACAAATTTGGTATCGCCGGAATCACATTGACCTACAGGAAACATATCATTTTAACTCCATAAAAGTTAAAATCCTGCAAAAATGGTGTCATTGCGTTTTTTTTATGTTCCATCCAACATAGAATTTTTTGAGCGCTTCCCAGTATATTACATGTTATGGTCAATGGCATCATTAAAAAGTGCATCGTATCCAACAAAAACCAAACCCTCTCAAGGCTATGTAGATGGAGGGGAGGAAAAAATGAAAACCAAAAATCTGTACATGAAGTGGTTAATAATATTAGGGAGTATGATATGATGCAAGATAAGACCTAATAATGGTTGGGGGCAGATGCTTTGGCTGTATGGGGCCCTGAGAATACTGATGGCAGTCCTGCTGATTGCAGATGTTAAAGGGGAGAGGGTTGGGGCAATTAGATATAAACATGTCCCATTATTTTTGTGTTCTCCAGGGAGATCATCCGCTGGCTCAGGTGTCTGGCAATAGCGCAATCCCCTCTTCTTTTTATGCACACTCAGCTGAGCAGAGCAAACGTCTTTGGGGTGGGTCAAAAAAATAGTTGGAGGCTCAGCAGCGGGCATGCATGTGTTTGAATTGGGGATACAACTCAAACTCTTATTGTGGCTGTTATTCTTTCTCGACTTGACTACTACTACTTTCTCTCCAGCCGATATACTGATGCCTCTACCCTGTGTCAGTCACTACATTGGTTGCCCATTCAGTACAGGATACAATAGAAATTCATCACACTTACCCATAAAGCTCTCCACATAGCTGCACCCCCATACATCTCCTCCCTCATCTCTGTCTACCACCCTGCCCGCTGTTTCCGCTCTGCTGCGGACATCAAACTACAGACCACAATCATCCGAACCTCCCATGCCCGTCTTCAAGATTTCATACGTGGTGCACCAGTTCTCTGGAACATTCTACCACGTACCATCAGGCACAATCCTACCCTTAGCAGTTTTAAGAGTGTCCTGAAAATACATCTTCTTAGGCAGGCCTACCAAGATCCCGAATTGCTAACCCCCACCTTCTATCACACATACTTTTGTCACTCCATACACTAGGGCACTCACAGGCACTTATCTGTATATAGATGTACTGTCAGGGTGGCAGGTTCACCCAACTTTTATGTAAACCACCTCCTATTTATGTAACATTGTTGGACCATTGTAAACTCAACACTTGTAACCCTTCATCTTACCCATACACCCTCATAGATTGTAAGCTCTTGCGAGCAGGGCCCTCACACCTTGGGTCTCATTTTTAAGTAGCTTTCATTGTACAATGTCTGTCTTTTGTCTGTAATTATACCCTCTACATTGTAAAGTGCTGCAGAATATGTTGGTGCTATATAAATAAAGATTATTATTATTAAGCAATGGCCAGAAACTTCGCCGGGAGACCAAAAAGATTGGGCTCTGAAATTTAACATGCCTCATCCTTCTTTCCGCTGTGGGGGGCGCGGTGACTGGTCCCACAAAAAAAAAAAAAAAAAAAAATCAGCAGGTTTGGCTGACTTTTCACTAATGTGTATGGGGGCCTCTAGGCTATTGTACAAAACAGTTTTTAAGCGTAATACCATCTTCACTACAGACTAATGTAATTTGCATGGTGTTTGCTCATCAGAGGGAAATAGCCCTGTACAATTCAGGTCTCTGAGGCCTCAGGCAGTTGAGCTTCTGTCAGAAATTGACCTTGGATACAAATCAACCGTGGGTTAAACTTTCTAATGTTCCCTTTTACACATTAGTATAGAGCATACACATTTGGTTGGATAATCACTTTGTTCAAGATGTGTCAATTAGGCCAGGGTCACATATACGCTGTTATTTCCATTTTTCTGATCCATCATAACTGATGCCGTATTTGTCCCATGTTGGACATCAAAGGTGCCTGACGGACCCTATTGGCTATAATGGGATGCGTCAGTTTTCCATCATGCCGGTCATTTCAGCCTAAAAAATGGTGCTGAATACTATGCTATCTTTTCCATTATTTTTTACAGAAACCACAATGGAGGCTCCTAAGGTGGCGTTAACACAACATCTTGTGGCGCGCACAGGTATGGCATGTATATATCAATTCTTTTAAGGTGCGTGCAAAATAGTAAAATTTTGTTTGGACAACCCAGGCCCAAAGCTGCCCAAAATTGTGGACACTGGTTTTTTTCAAAATCCATGACAAGTCTTCAGCAGGCACTGATCTCTGAATATACCAATGTGTGCACTGCCTGCACAGATGGGGTCACAAGTCCACATCTCTGCAAGCCCTGTAGTAATTGTGTGCAGGACCTATAAGGGTATATTCACAGAGTGTTTGTTAAATACGGATTTGGATGCGTTTTACACACCAAAAAATGGACCCCAATAGGTATTTAACAATGTTCAAGTGTGATTACATTAATTTCGCTGCATGGCACAAGTGCCAATGAGACCACTTGTTGGCTGGAGCCACTACATGGTTATCCTAATGGTTGCATGAAGGAACAGAGCACCGTCTCTGTGGTGATGGAGATCAGGTCTGTATCGACAATCCACAGCTCAGCCAAAGAGACCAATTCAATCCTTTGAACACTGATGAATGCTGGGGTCCCAGGAGAGGAAAACAAACCAAACTATTATTATTAGGAAGGGAGGATTGTTATTCATTTCAAGTTTTTGGAAAGTGGAAACCACTTTAAGAAGGGAGGTGGTGTAAAGTAATAGCTGCACTATATTAAATTAGGCTCAATTCCCACTAGAGGTTTTATCTGACCTCTGCTTTTATGACCATGAAAGATAAGGTTTGGAAAGTTTCCTTGTCTTTTAGCTTAGGATCCATGCTACTTTTTTGGGTTTAGAAGGATCAGGTGTCTCTGATGCCAGTGGGGCCTTCAAGGCAAACAATTCACTACATTCACTACATTTGGTGCTGGTCAAAAGGAGTGAAGATCCCCCTCCTGAAGTCCATATGATTTGATGTCCATAGACACATTAATAAAGTCAGTGAAACAAGTTGTTCTAGTTATTTTTTAGACGTAACAGTTACTGGTTATCAATCAAAGGATATTTTAATCTCAGACATTTCTGGGATATGGACAGGGTATGCGATAAATGTATGATAGGTGCAGGTCCAACTTTAGGTCAGAAAGGGGCTGGCCAGCAATGCTATACAGAACCTATGGACAATTAATATGGATGGAACCTCAAAGGGGCTCTACATCCTAGTGGGGTCTCCAAATTATTCTAGGATATAAAGGTGCACCAAGAAAGAGATCACACCAAACACCCACGTTGGTCTAAATACACTTTCTGTCTTTTTTCTCAAAATGGCAGGTTTTTATACTTTTGAAGGTTAGTGAGATAAGAAAGCATCACATGGGCAGAGCTGTTAGTCGTTATTGGTTACATCCTTGGCTGAGGCATACTCCCTATAACTCAGGAATGTTCGAACACGGGGCATAACCTCAGATGACTATATTTACTATTTTGCCATAGGCAAACTTAAACTCTATCACTTCTCTATATGTAAAACACTAAAACGTAACTTTTATTATGACCTCTAACCCCTGATGAAGCCAGGTTAGCTGGTGAAACATGTCGGGGAGGTCAGACATGATGTTTTAAATTGTAATTTCTAACCTCTGTCTAGAAGTGTCACCTGCTGCAGAGGGTGTCACAAGGGGGCCTTATTTGTTTTGTGTCCATTTAGATTAGGGATGACTGCCAAGTAGGAGCTTGGGATCCCTTTACTGGAGTTAGTAAAATTGCTGTATATATAAGGCTTTCCTGTTAATAGGTGGTGCTCCACCAGACTTGATAATAGAAAAGGAGCTATTCCTTCTTTCAGAAGTAGAAAGGGTTATATGGTGAGGTTAGAAATCCGGTTTTTAAATAGTGTGTAGAGAGGTTAAGAGTTATACATAATAAAAGTTACGTTTTAGTGTTTTACAGATAGAGGACTGATAGAGTTTAAGTTTGCCTATGGAAAAATAGTAAATATAGTGATCACTCTCTGTTCTCTTGCGCGATTCCCAATTCTTTGGAGACTATGTAACCTCAGAGGAGGCGCCATCTTGGATTATACGGCAGTTATCACACAAGCACATTATGTGTCGGCCATTTTGTTAACACATTAGAGACAAGAGATATACTGGCAGCTTTTACATGCCATAATATAAAGGCATACGATGTGTTATATTAAATAATACATTAAAATGGAGACACAAAGGATCACACATATATAACCTTTGTTCCCATCCACAACACAAGAGTGGTGCTGTTTCTGGCAGAACAATTTTTTTATTTTCATACATCTGCTTTTAAGGCATATTCCAATCTCAGACATTTATGGTATATATGGTATATTTATGGCACGTCCCATCTCGGAGACCCTTCCCTACTTCGAGAAAGGTGGTCCCCTTACCCTCATCCTTACTTGTGACAAGTATCTGTTTCTGGAACCGCCATGGAAGTGAATGAAGAGAGCGGCCATGTGCTGTCAGCTCTCTGATCTGTGCATCTGTGCATCCAAGGCATCATTGAGATCGGAGGTAAGAGGACCCCTGTTCTCGAGATAGGTGTGAGGTCCAAAAGTGTAACCCACCTATCAGATGTTTATGGTAAATCCTGTCACCATCCCATGGAATTTTTTTTTTATCTTGTCCATAGGCTGTGTATAGGATTGCAGCTTAGCCACATTCAAGCCTGAGCACAGCCACAGCCCATGGACCAGAGTAGTGCTAGCTCTAGAGGAAAGAAGCTATGTTCTTTCAACCTCACAGAACCCAAATCCCTGATTGCGCCACGGATCCAAAGAAGAGAGGTGGCAGTGCATGAGCCGCTCTTTGTTCATTTCAATGGACGGTCTGTGCACAGCAAGGCTGACATACTTGCCTCACTTGTGGATGGTGAGTAAGGGGACCCCTATTCTTAAGATAGGTGAAGGTCTCAGAGATGTGACTTGCATCCTGTCGATATTCCTTCAAAAGCTGTGTGATGCAGCGATAACCACCAGGCAAGTATGGAATAAAACTTGAATCCTTTATTGATAATGCAATAAAAATACGAGCGTTCCCATAAGCACACTGAGTCCTCAAAGCATGAGAAACGGCTAACGCGTTTCGGGTGTCTGTTCACTCTTAACCCCTTAAGCCGAACGCCTGAAAAGTAGTTAATGACCAGAAATTTTTTTTAGTTTTGGCCTCCTTGCATTTAAACAGTTGTAACTTTTTTATTTTTTCAATGACGCAGTTGGATGAGGCCTCGTTTTATTCAAGACAAGTTGTACTTTATAAGGGAATAGTTTAAGTACACTTATAAATAATTGCAGTATTTTTTTTATTTTTTTCCAAAATTTTTTTTTGTTTTTTTCATTTTTTTTTTACACCATTAACATTTCACACTTAATAACTTGTTAGATTAATTCTACAGGTTATTACGGTCGTGTGGATACCAAATATGTGTAGGTTTTTTGTGCGTGTAATTTATGTACAATTATTTTTTTTAAAATTTATTTTTATTTTATTATTTATTTTTTTTATTCTTTTTTTTTACACTTTTTATGTTTTTTTTTACTTTTTTTTTTTTACTCCCATGAAGGGAGAACTGTTTAACATTTTTTAAAAATTTTTTTTTACACTTAGTAATGTATTAGCATATTCATATATGCTAATACATGCTAATCTGTGTCAGTCTGACACAGGCAGTGATTAGGACAGCACACAGTGGTCCCTAATCACTGGCTTCATACACAGACAAACTCTGGGGCCACGCTAGGTCCCCAGAGCTGACTGTGCAGCCGTTCCCCGGGCTCTGGTCGGTCACCGGGTGTGTTCCGATCACCCGACAGAGCAGGGGATCCCTTTGATTGCAGCGGTGCGTTACCGCAGCGCAAAAGGGTTAAAGCATCGGGTTACGGAGGTTTCCTCCGCTCCCCGATGCCTGCAGGACATGCTCTGGGATCGGGGCTGTGTAGTTCAGCCCCGATCCCAGCGCAGCTGCGGCACCGGGCGCCGCAAACCCCGATGTCTGCAGCGCCGTCAAAAGACGGTGCGCGGTCGTTAAGGGGTTAATCATTGCTATGCTTAAGGGTGAACAGACACCCGAAACGCGTTAGCCGTTTCTCATGCTTTGAGGACTCAGTGTGCTTATGGGAACGCTCGTATTTTTATTGCATTATCAATAAAGGATTCAAGTTTTATTCCATACTTGCCTGGTGGTTATCGCTGCATCACACAGCGTTTGAAGGAATTCTGATCACGTCTTGGACTCTGGACGAATGCGAGCTGATTCCACCATTACAGCTGGATTGTTTTTGGGGTGAGCTGACCTTTTGCTTGTTTCTACTGTGCTATCCTGTCGATATGCCATAAATGACTGAGATAGGAATACTCCTTTAAAGAGAACCTCTCACATAGATTATGCCCCCCCTTGCTGAGGGCAGCACAAGCTAGTGTCAGACCTGCTGTTTCCAGCGCTGTGTCCCTTATTCTGTAACATGCAGCAGTTTTAGAGCATTTACCCCTCAAATCTTATTCATGAGCAGGTGTTAGCCCCGCCCCCCAAAGGCTAGCCCCGCCCACTGACAGTTATTCACATGTTTCTACCTATTCAAAGTAATAGATACTAGAACTGTGATACGTGGATGGGGATAGGATGAACCACCTCCATTTTTTGCATTTTTAATTTTTTAGTTTTTTAATCTTTTTTAAATAAAAAATCTTTTTCCGGCCAGCTGTTCTGTTTCGCGCGTGTCCGGTTGTTAGATCATTTGTGGTGTGAGAGTAGTACACCTCTTGACACATTGACACATTCTTGATACATTTACTCACCATCTTAGTTTTGCTGGTAGTCTAACAGCTTATTTAGATATGAGCCATTAACATATATTCAAAGGGTGAGGAGTCACCAGTGTTAAAGGGGGATGTGTGTACGATGTGCGGGTTTCATCTCTTATCATATTCTTGATGAGTTTTGTACCATGAACATTGTGGTTCACTTAAACTGCTCATCATATATGGCTATCTTTTTGTGTTCCTTACACTTACCCTCCTTCCTCTGTTTTTGTATGCTTTGGCTCTTATACTACCTAGTGATAATGTTATCGCTTTGTTGCCATTTTGCCAGCAATTACACATAATATAGATAGTGAGTTCCCTTAACAAAGATGGCTTCTATGTTCTTTGTTAAGCCAGTGCGCAGGCCTGGGTGCTGTTTCAGCATCTAGGTATGTGCTGTATTGGCTTCCCTTTAGTAAAATGGTTGCCGTCTTTTTTTCTAATGTCATTGCGCATGCGCCGGTATCTCCCTCGATTCAGAGCGTCTTCTCCATAGCTACAGGTGTGAGGACTTCCGGACATGCGCAGTACGATTCACGGAACGCCGAGTCAAAGAACACTCCATGTGAGCATTATATTGTTTTGATTTTATACATATTCATATAATTTGGTGATAGGAGGAGTTTGGATCCGCCCCCATACCACCAAGAATATATTGTAATGTATTTAATGCACTATTGGATGCCTTAATTATTATTGCATCTGTCCAAAATGATTTATTAGTATGTTTCACTTTACACCTTTTCACTTGTGATTTTTTACTAATGTATTTAAGTTAAATAATCACTTTTGTATTGTTATGATTATACACTTCAATTTTGAGATTTGCATATTCATTATGACACCCCTCTATATACCTTGCACTTTCACCTTGTATTTGCTTGAGGAAGGCTCTTGTAGCCGAAACGTCGCTATTGGACATGTTGGAATAAAGTTTTTTGCATCGTTTTGAAAGAGAAGTGCTGCAATCTTCCTTGGATATTTACTAGGACTGATAACTTCTGTCCCATTTTCGCTGGCACCCACAGTCTCTTTTTTATAAAGAGTGCTGCCTCTCTTCATTTTTTGTTATTCAAAGTAATAGGTTTATCAGTTGAGGTGGGCGGGGCTAGCCTCAAATGGGCAGGGTTTGAAAAAACTGACTCTTTGACTCTTTTTAGCTGAGAACTGCAGATTTGAGCATTAAATACTCGAAAACTGCTGCATCTTACAGAATAAGGGACACAGCGCTGGAAACAGCAGGTCTGACACTAGCTTGTGCTGCCCTCAGCAAGGGGGGGCATAATCTATGTGACAGGTTCTCTTTGAAGGAGTATTCCTATCTCAGTCATTTATGGCATATTGGCAGGATGCAAGTCCCATCTCTGAGACCTTCACCTATCTTAAGAATAGGGGTCCCCTTACTCTCCATCCTCACGTGAGCCAAGGGGGCATAAACTGTGTGACAGGTTCTCTTTAAAGTAGCTGTATGAGAATAGAAAATTGTGCTTCCTTTCTTCCAAAAACAGCACCGCTCTTGTCCATGGGCGGTGTAGAGTAAAGCAGCTTAGTCCTATATAAAGGGAATGTGTTATCAAAAAATGAGTCATTAAGTCCCATTTTTATGTTAACCACATTTTTTTAGGAATTTTTATTTTTTATATTTTTTATTTTTCATATCACTTTCAATATTTTTTAATAATTCTTGAGTCTTGCAGTTTTCCCTTTGGCCACCAGGCCTTGTTTGCACTGCTTTAACAGCAGCCAGAGATATACTTTACAGCAGCTTCATGCACATAGGAGATGTAAGACTGGCTCAGTCCCATTCACTTCTATAGGAGAGTTTTCTAGTCATGCTCTGTGACCTGGGAAGAAGTCACTGTGCAGGGAGGTGAAAGGGTGAACTATGACTATTGGTGGATCCTGTGTTATCTATTCACACTGGCGTCTCCTTTCAGTTTGACCCTCTTTGTGCTGATAATGAGCAGACAACTGAGAATCTTTCTGTACAGAACAGGAAGTGGCAGACTATTATTAGGCCTAGTGGCCACAGTGAAAACTGCAGGACTTCAGAATTATTAAAAAAGATTGAAAGTGATATGAAAAATAAAAAAAATAACCAAAAATTCTTAAATAATTTTTTATGACACATTCCCTTTAAGGGCTTGTTCACACGACGTTTTTGTGATCCGTTTTACGGATCCATAAAACGGATCTAACAATTGTCAGTGTGATTAACATTGCTTTCAATGGCAAAAGCGCATCGCTATTCACACGAGTGATCGCCGATGTGCTTTTCGCGATCCGCTTTTCGGATCCGTTTTAAGAATTGACATGTCAATTCTTCTTGCGTTTTACACAAGAGAAATCCCCCTAGGAAATAATTGAGTGCGCTTTTGGCATCCCGACGGCGGATCCAAAAGCGCAGCATACCTTTGGGTGCATTTTGGATCCGCTTTCGATGCCAAAAACGCATCCGTAAAACGCATTGGATTTGAATTAAATATTAAATTTGAATATTATGTTTGGGTTATATTTAGTTTATAAATGTATATAAATGTATATAATTATATATAACTGTATATAATAGTATATTTATATATATATATATATACTTTTGTATAGTAGTTATATATAATATAATTTATATAATATTATAAATGTATATAATAGTATATAAATGTATATTTCTATAAATGTATATAAATGTATATAATTATATATAACTGTATATAATAGTATATTTATATATATATATACTTTTGTATAGTATTTATATATAATATAAATGTATATAATATTATAAATGTATATAAATAGTATATAAATGTATATTTATAGAAATATATAAATATATATATATATACACTAAATATATATTTAGTTTATAAATATTTAGTTTATAAATGATTTAGTTTATAAATGATTGTTATTAATTCATTTACATGGGGTGGGTTTGAAAACTGTAAGTGTATGTACAGTTGATTGACACTAGGTAAAAAAAAGGGTTTTTTCTTGGTCATTGATAGGTTATATGATATTTAAATTACAGTTTGATAGGTTGATTTAAATAAAGCATTGAAAAAGCGGATCCAAAAAAACGATCTGTAAAACGCATGCAAAACGCATCCAATACGCATCCAAAAAAAGGATCAGCTGTTGCGTTTTCTGGATCCGCTTTTTGGATGCAGTTTGCATCCCGTTTTCGCAAGTTAAAAATGGATCCGTAAAACGCATCCAAAACGGATCCAAAACTTCGTGTGAACAAGCCCTAAGTCTGAGCTGCAATACCAAGAACAGTCTTCTGTAAGAGAGCAGCTGTTTTTTCCAACCTTAGAACCCCTATTCCCGCTCTTGCCATGGACCCACAGAACACAGAGGTGCCCGTGCATGCGCCCCACTCTAAATTCTAATGGGTAGTCCACGTACAGCAAGGAATACTTATTTGGCTCAGGTAAGGATGGAGGGTAGCGGGTTACTCATTCTCATTATAGCTGTTAGTCTCAGGGGTGAGACTGGCACCTATCAGACATTTATGGGATATCATGTCAATATGCCATAAAAGTCTAAGATGGAAATATACCTTAAAAAGGGCTGTATGAGAATAGGAAATTGTCTGTTTTTGTCCATAAACAGCACCACTCTTGTCCATGAGCTGTGTATAGTATTGCAGCTTTGCCTCATTCAGGCCTGTGCTGCAATACCAGTCACAGCCTATGGACAAGAGTGGTGCTAGTGGAATAAAGCAGCTATGTTCTTGCAACCCCTGTAGATGGTGGTTTAATGACTAAACTTGTTATGTCTATAGCTTTATTATTATGACTTCCAGATAATTGCATATAAAGCTCATGTTAATGCCTTTATCGACTAAAGCTGCAATTGTGTAAAGTGTAAATGTACAGAAATGTCCATTACCATTAGTAAATGAGCCTAAGATACAGTAGACACCCTGGGGAGGCGGCCGTGATCATCGCAGCCTCTGATAGATAGAGACACATAGAATGAGTGTCTTGGATTCCTGGTTGACATTACACAAGAATTATGTGCTTATTATTTTCTCAGCTGTGCTCAGACATTTCTACAGGCAGATCCAAGCTAGTCTGAGTAGTGGCGAGGCGCTGTGCTGCGGTGCTTCTGTGCATGTCTTGTCTTGTAGGGCAGTAGCAAAGGTTGTATCATCACAATGGTCCTTTACCTGAGAAAGCGGCATCGCGAATTTAGCAAATACATCAGAGGAACTACAGGCGACATGTAGGAACGGGGCTGCGGCAGTTTTCTAGCGTGCGTTTAGCCCAAAAAATCTGTTGTAGCCCTGTTCTGTAGATGTATGGACGGTCGTACGGCCGCCAAAATGTGGTGCATGCTGTGTCAGACACGACACTTTTGTTTGCACCAATTCTACAGGTGCATGTAGTGCCAGATTCGTAGGAGGCGCCACATTTATGACTGTGTCACAAAACACTTTGATCCATACCAAGGTTATAGTGGCGAGGCTGAGACAAATTCCATATTTACACTCTGTTCACCACTTTTTGGTGTATCACAGCAGGACACATTTATAAAGAGCTGTGAGACACTTCCATACATACTGACTAATGCAACACTAACTTACTGAGAGGAACGACTGTCGAGGTGGCGCCACTTCTCACGTTCCCCTAAGTCGCTCTATAGTTCAATAAGTCATGCTTTCTCTGGAATAGGTAATATAATTTTACATTAACTATATCAGAGTTATTGTGACTCCTTTAGGCCATGTTCACACGGCTTAAATTGGGACGTATTTCAGTCCGGTATTACGCGCCGGAGTGAGCAAATTACGGCTGGAATACGTCCTAGTATCTACGGTAATCCACAGTTCTCATAGAGAACTATGGATTACGTCTCCTCTCCCTGCACGGCGAATCCGACGCGGGGGAGATAAGTGACATGTGAATTACTAGCGGCGTATACGCGCCGCTGGTAATGCAAGTCTATGGGCCGGCGAGGTGCTGGCCCCCCACTCCCACCCCCGTCCACACGCCGCATTATACTCAGACCAGTCACATTATTATGACCATAAATATAGGAATGTATGATTCCTGATGAGGATGTATGACATACATTCATTTATTTATGTTTGTTTTTTGTTTATTTTGCTTTCTTTTTGGCCACTGACGATACCAGGCGGTGGATACTAAGCCTGTTATTTAATATTTTTTGATTACTTTTGGAAATACTTTTTTTAGGGTGATTATAGGTATCACTAGGGTGGGGTCGCCCTTTTCGGGGTGGGTTCCCTGCAGAGGGCTTTATTAGGGATAATTTAGGGTTAGTAACCATTCTCCCTCTAGCATTCTATTCCATTTTGCCTTCTCCTGTGTATTTTTCTACAAATGAAACTGGACCATCAAGAGATACGATGCAGTGCAGATATTAACCCTATGAAATCTGACTACCCTTTCTTGACTACATTTGGGTGAGTGATTATGTAAATGACCTATCTTATATTGGATTCTGGGGTTTTAGATTGGAATATATTAAATATTAAGTTTTAGTTGGGATATTTGCTGTTCTTTTTCTGCGAATTTATTTGTTTCATCTCCCTAATCACTAATTTATTATCTGTGAATCTAATCCTTAAAGGGGTTGTCTCGCTACAAAGAATAGCTTTCAACATGTAGGAAACACTAAATAAAGATGTTTTCCAAATATAATGCGTTGTTCATTTTTTTTTGTTAAGGAGCTACAAGTGATTTTATTACCTTCTCAGCTCTCTCTGGTTCCCTAAGTGACTGACCTGTGTACATCTCCCCCCCCCTGCTGTTTGTTCTATCTGATAGCAGGGAGTGACATCACAAAGGTCTTGGCAGCTTACAACTTCAGACAGTGAGAGCTTGTTTGTTATCTGATCTTTCAGACAAAAGCCAGTATTTACTACTGTTTACTTTACCTCAGAAGCTTCCCTGGTCCTGACAGCATGAGATTTATCTAATTAGCAGAAGTCTGAATATATGGAGCTCATATGCTAATTACAGACAGCTTGACCAGGAAGTGACTGAGCAAAGCAGCATTATTTCATTCATGCATCCTATGAAACTTTGAGATGAGACAACCCCTTTAAGATAGGCTACAAACATATGACAGGTAGAGGTCTGATGCCTGGGACCCACTGATCTGAGTACTGTGTTTTGAGTACTGAGTACTATTTCCTCAGTACTCAAAACACCATAAGTACTGGGAAAAGTCAGGTTATCATGAGAGGCCAGTTTTACCTTTGCTGGTTATGTAAAAAGGGGGGAAACCTATATAATTTTCTTTTTATTTGCTTATAGAGAAAAAATTCATAAAGAAGAAACTAAATAGGATCCCCCCCCCCTTTTTCATAACCTGGCGAGGTAAAACCAGGAGCTGTAGCCTGATAATATGAGGATGGGAAGGTCCATGAATATTGGGTCCTTCCCACCCTAAACATTCCAGCACGCATCCCAGAAGCAGACCATCACATTAGATAATCAACTTTTGATGGTAACCCAGCTATTCCCAGTACCCCTGTTGCATTGGGTACTGGGGTAATAGTGAGAGTGAGCTAGTGTCAGCCTTGGGTAACAAGAAACACCACTGGCTGAAGTCCCAGTGCTAGTACTATCAGACACCTCTATTACTAGCACTGGAAAAAACATAAAAAAACCTCATAGACACAACTAATAAAAAACACTTTATTTAAGTAAACAGTCCCTGATACCAGCCCTCATTGACTAGTTTATTAAAGAAATGTATCCAACATTGGTCCAATGTAGTCCAACAAATCCATTTTAGTTTAAGAGCAAAACCTGTTAAAAACAGAAACACTACACTAACATATAAAAAGCTGGATATGCTATCCAGTGCCTAGGAAAGATGGGTGACACACCATCCCCCATAGCAAATTACTTTCGTATCATGGCCTGCTGTGGAGATGGGATGTCACCCAGCTTTCCTGGAATAGTCTATTCAGAGTTTGGAAAAGCTGGGTGACAATCTTCACAGAAGGCATCCAGAAAAGTTGGGTATCGACTGTAGGGGATGTGGCGTCCCTGATGCTACTAATGTAGAAAGCAGACAACACTAGTCAGCTGTGGATACTTGCTAGATCTGCCAGTACAGGGGAGCTGGCAAATATATTTTAACTATATGTTTTTACTGTTTAAGCATTCTCAGGACACACAAAGAGTTAGAAAGACAGGGAAGTCCCAGGGAACTAGGGCATGTAACCCCGGATCTCCGGGACATACCTCCATCCTTCAGGGACCACATATGAAATCTTTGACTGTCCCACAGGATCGAGAATGGTTGGGGGCTATATAACTCCCACCTCTCCCCATAACCCAACCCTCCTCAACCTCTCACTCCAGAACCACCCAAAACCCCTACCTCTATCCTCCTTCTCCACTCTAAACCCCCCTCCCCTCACCAAATCCTGTCACCTTCCTCACTCTAAACCTCCCCTTCCCCACTATCCCTTTAACTCCCACTCTAAACCCCCTCCTCCCACCAACTCCTCGGCCCCACTCTAAACACCCATCTCTCCCCTATTTCCTGATATACTTGACCAGTTAATTAGCTCCTGAATGACTCCATACACAATTAAATTGCGCCCCCTTAGAAACAGGCAGAGGTAGGCATCCTAGGCGGTCAGTTGTTTATAGCGGAGACTAAGCATGTCTGCTTTTGCAAGATAAATTTTGCCATTTACACTGCTTGCAATGTTATGGACGCAAAATCCTGTAACATTCATGGGCAATTATCATCTGGGGACAACAATTTGCTGACAGTATATCTTAAAGGGAACCTGTCACATAGGTTATGCCCCCCTTGCTGAGGGCAGCACAAGCTAGTGTCAGACCTGCTGTTTCCAGCGCTGTGTCCCTTATTCTGTAAGATGCAGCAGTTTTAGAGCATTTACCCCTCAAATCTTATTCATGAGCAGGTGTTAGCCCCGCCCAACAAAGGCTAGCCCGCCCACGGACAGCTATTCACATGTTTCTACCTATTCAAAGTAATAGGTTTATCAGTTGAGGTGGGCGGGGCTAGTCTCAGGTGGGCGGGGTTTGAAAAAACTGACTCTTTGAATGACTCTTCTGGCTGAAAACTGCAGATTTGAGCATTAAATACACGAAAACTACAGTATCTTACAGTATAAGGGACACAGCGCTGGGAACAGCAGGTCTGACACTAGCTTGTACTGCCCTCAGCAAGGGGGGCATCATCTATGTGACAGGTTCTCTTTAAGTTGAAGGTTTATGTTCTATTGTCCATGTGTTTGTATTAATTGATCTTTGCTGAGCAGCATGATTTCTTTTTATGTCAAAATACTGATTTTGGAGGAGGAACCAATAAACATAATTGTTTTATCCATAATTTACCTTTTTTTCCTGGTTGTGTAGGGAGCACCCACGGCACAGGGATCTGTAATGCCTATAGGGCCTGCTCGGCCCAAATTCTCCGCTATCTGTAATCATTGTTGGGCATCAAAATCCCGCTTCTTGCACATCTGTTAAATGCATGGTAGTAGTATTGCAGCTCGGAATACATTATGGCCCTAGGCTGGACTGAATCCCAACAACTACCGTCAGCAAGAACCTGAAAGCAGCACGCTGGGGCTGTTAATTTCACATCTGGCTCTGCTGAATGCATGAGATTGATATACATTTCTTATAAAAGAGCACACATGCTTTTACAATCTAGCCACAGCTTCCACACTCCATGCTGCCTTTTTTTGCCAAGTTTCTGTTTAGATCATTACTCTAAGTAAACAGACCTGTTATTTCTTATTCACACTTTGTTATATCAATCCTCATTTGTCTGTTTTGCACAAGACAACAAAGGACAACCAAGTCATTAACTGCTAAGACCCTCAGCACAACCGTTCAAGAAGATTAGCAGGTTGCTCCACAGAGAATGAGGTTAAGTGTAGTCTTTGGCCTTCTGCCCTTACCAGAGAGTGCGGCTACAGGCAACAAGGAAAATAGTTATTAACTACTGTACCAATATAATGGCACCGGCGCTGTCAGGTAATGTGTCATCACGACTAGGTTCAGAGGATCAGAAGAGCTGGTCCCAGCAGGGTGACTAGCTAGGCGCATTCCAATTTTGAACATGTTACGCTACTGTAGGGGCCACCAACACACATGTAGACGTTGCCATCTCCTAAAACGTCCCTTGGTTCACAACTACTAGCACTGTCAAGCTGGACCTACCCGAGTGTGTATGTATTCTCAATAAGGAGAGGTGAACAGACACCTAGGGCAGTGGTTTAACTCCCTTGAGAAGAAAGAATTGGACACGTTGAAATCCAACATACCCAATCTTTCCTCCAACTTATGTCATCTGGGAAAAATCAGGGTATGTCCATGGACCATAAATGGCTAGCTGGTCCTGCTGAAATTGGTAGGTTTGTCTGATGGGTGTGGCCACCTTAAATGACAAGGATCTGGTGCTAATGAACCATCTTATGGAGACAAGATGCCCATAGACATCAGAGTTGGTAAGTCCAGTCCTCAAGGTACATTGATGATCTAATGTATATGCAGTCTGCTACATATCCCTGAGTGTCTGACCACTCTCACAGAAGAAAAACATGGTTGTATTGGACTCTTATGTAATTTTTTTATGCAACTGGAAACTGTATACTAACTAGGGTATCGGAGCAGTAGGGCTTCATGGAATGGTGGTAGAAGATTGGTGCCAGATAATTTATGATCCACTTATCTCTGGGCTTGTAATGAGATCAGAAACTCTATCATAACATCAAATAAGGGTATGTAGGCTTCAAAATTAGCAGGATATTCTGATAAATATCTAACGTAGGCCTGGCTACAGGGACATTCTAAGTGAAGGGCAAACTAGTAATTGCTTAGGATCCTTAGGTTCTTTCTACTAGGTTTGGGTTTACAGAACCCACCTATATGTGGCCTGGGGGAAAAATCATTTAGCTGTTCAATACTGTGTAGGCAACATATGGCTGTGTTATACTGGCACATATGAAAGTATTCTTTGGATACTCTTTGGCTGTACTATTTGGTAATGTCTCCACTGCACACATTTTCAGTTGTTTTTTCAGTGTTTTTCAATTTCTAAAACCGCTGAAAAATGACTGAAAACAGATTCCATAGACTTTAATAGTTAAGATGTTCTGTTATCTCCACAGAATGTTTTTTTTCTGCTCGTTTTTGCTCCTGGTCATCTTTTGTCACATGTTGCAAAAAGCAAAAAGAACAGGGCAGCAAACTTACTATTAAAGTCTATGATAACCGCCGGACGGTTCTACTGAAAAAAACTGCCCAGGTGTTTAACAAGGTATATGGATTTTGCATACATTAAAAACTGACCAAAAAACAGTCCAAGAGCAGTCCATAAAACAGTCCAAAAAATAGTCCAAGAACAGTCAAAACACACACCAAAAAAAGGCACCAAAAACTCATAAAACCACCCAAAAAGCTCGTCGGCAATACAGCTGCTTCGGACTAAAACTGACATTCAGGACACTTTTTAAGTTTTGGTTTTTAATGAGTTTTTAGTCCTATGCTGTGTAGACATAGTGTTAGGATACTGTGAGGAAGTATTCATGGTCATTATATGGCAGTATACACTGCCATATACAGTGAATATGTATCTAATATTGTTATGGAGATTTAAGATTTATATGCACTTTATTTGCAGATTCTTAAGTCTATAGGACAAAATCATCTAAAAATGTTGCCCTAGGTCACATTTTTTGCAAAAGTGGTCATGCTTGACAGAAATTCTGAAGCACATTCTCAACACATGTGGGTAGCTTTTAGTCATTCTTCAGTGGCTATTACGTGTAGCCGGGTTTTCTGGCTGATGAAGAACAGCCTTTTTTTTGAAAGGATGCACATTGTTGGTCTGAATTTTTTGGCCAACTTGACCTCACATTTAAGTTTGATAGATATCTAGGGTTGGCAGCTCAATGTCTGTAAGCTGCCAGGCTTTCCTCCATCTCCATGATCAACATTATAATGAATTTGCTTTAAAGTGAAAAATCTTCATGCACCAAAGACAATTGAGAGATTGACCTCGATTGATCATTTAGATTCATAATTTATTTATATGCAAAACCAAAATGAAATGTAAAAAAATAAAGTACATAAAAATGCACGCTTTTTTTTTTCTAAAATTGTTGTAATTTATGCCAAATTTGCATGTTGCAATGTGATGATAGTTAACAGTGTCATGGGTTTGGGCAACAGATGAGCTGTAAACTCTGCAAGGACAGAATTTTTGATTTACACGTCAAACCTGAAGGGTTTCCCAGAGAGGTCATCGGGAGGGCAAGAGAAGACACAAGACTTCTCTCCAGCAATAAGCATCTGATTGTTTGTGAATGGGATTACAAATACTAAGAGCTTTATGTACCAGTGTCCATCTTCTTCACCTAGGAAAGCCCATGTGTTTAGCAGTTTTTTCCAGTCTCTCAGACCAGTCTCTCCCTCTGAATGAAATGTTACAGAATTGCTGATTGTGAGAGAGTTAAAGAAAAAATATGAACAGCTCAGTTTATTCATGATTCAATTTAAATGTTGTTATATTTGCACCAAAAGTACAGAAAAAGATAACTTGTGCAACTAGAAATGTCTGTAATTAGAATTAAATAGTAAAAAAAACTTAGTTTTTATCTTGCTATTATGTATTAATATATTCAATATAATTTTTTGAAGAAAAAAATTAATGCAGCCATAATAAAATTTTGGATTGTAATCAACATTAATGTTAAATAGAAATAAACATGCACAATATGGTAAAATTTTGGGCCACATGTATGAACTTGTTTAGGTCTAAAACTCACTTTTTTGCCCATAGTTTTTTTGCCCATATAGTTTTATACATGTGGCCCTTTATATTAATGGTATAAATATATGTATATATTTTACCTAATTGTGAATGTTTATTTCTTTTTAATAATACTAATTACAATACAAAACAATGTAGATCATTTATAATATATATCATTATAATTTATAATAATATACATTTTATTAATGAAGAATCAATAGAGTTCTAATTATTCTCTAACAAGTAATTTGTACAAACTAAAAAGCATTTAAGTATCGCACTACCTGTGCTGACTGCACTGAATGCTACAACCAAAATAAGAATAAACAAATTATTTTACAAAATTAGACAGCAATATGCTGTATATTCCATATAATCATATTAGATTCTAGTATGCAATGTTTAATTCCTAAATTCCACTTTCCAGTTTAATCCCACTGTATTGACAAGTTATATGGATCTATAGCTGTTTAAATCAGGAAAGGCATTAGACATATCTTAGTCAGAAAATAGATAAATAGATAATATATACATAATGGGAAATATGTTTGAAAAAATTAATTATAGATTTGGAATGAATAGATATTATATAGATAATGAGTAAAAAAGAAAAGATAGAAAGATAAATCTAAAAGATTGATATGAGGTATATAGAAAGATATGATACGATAGATTAATATGAAAGGGATAGATAAATAACGGTGAGGTAAGTAGATAGGTACGAGATAGATAGATCGATAGATAGATAGATTGAAAGAAGGTATGAGATAGATAGAGATAGATATGAGATAGATAGATAGATAGATAGATTAGTATAGATAGATAGATAGATAGATAGATTTTTTTAGGATTAGATAGAGATAGATTTAGAGAGGTATGAGATAGATAGATAGATAATAATAATCTTTATTTATATAGCGCCAACATATTCCGCAGCACTTTACAATTTGACAGATAGATAGATAATAGAAAAAAAATATTGCAGCACTCCAAACAAAAAATGGGTGCCAGTGGAACAGTCCTGACAAAGACCTTCAACGAGAATATAGAAGAATCCACAGCACTCCGAAAAATCTTCAAAACAATGTGATAAAGTTTATTCACCCATAAGAATGCAACATTTCAACCCTGCAATAGGACCTTTCTCAAGCGTAGTGCTGTGGGGTTTTTATTGATAGAAGATGATGATAGAAGATGTAGATAGATAGATAGATAGATAGATAGATAGATAGATAGAGGGGCGCAACTAGAATTTAGAGGGCACCATAGCAAAATGAGATGGAGCCCCACCACCTAATGGCAATAAACTAAAAGAGAAGCATAAAGAGCAATAGATAATATTGCCATATATCAGGAAACCCACATAGTAGAGCTTGAGAACAACTACTTGTTCCCTACAAAAAGAAACAATGTTCTTGTACCTATGGCTTGGGGCCCCCAAAGGGAGCTCTTTGGCGATAGATTGAAAGTAATGATAGATAGATAGTGTAGTAGTGGGATGAGATAGAAGATAGATAGTAGATAGTGATGATAGTAGATAGTGTTGGGGATGGATAATAGTGGGTAGAATAGATAGATAGTAGATAATGTAGTAGATAGTTGTGGGTATGAGAAGATTTTAGATAGATAATTTGTAGATGATAGATATGGGTTGAGATAGAGATAGTAAAAATTTGATAGATAGATAGATAGTAGATGTGGGTTGAATAGACTTCAACGGATGAATAATAGAAGATTGCACAGATAGATAATAATAGATTAAAAAAATTTGATAGATAGTTTATTCACCATGAGAATGATAGATAATAGACAATAGGATTTTCATAGTAGTAGTGCTGTGGATTCTTTAGATAGATAGATAGATAGATAGATAGATAGATAGATAGATAGAAAGATAGATAGGGGCGAATAGAATTATAGATGGAAAATGACTAAAAGAGATGGTATGCCCACCATAATAGATAGATAATAAACTAAAAGAAAAAGATAAAGTAGATAGTAGATAGATTGCATATAACAGGGAAACCACATTAGATAGAGATGTGAGAAACAGAAAGTAGATAACCAATATAGTTGTAAATAAAGAAACATTGTGTAATGATGTAGCTGAGTGATAGATAGATTAAAATAGGGATAAGGAGTTAGATCAGATAGATGATAGATAAGATTTAGATAGATACTGGGTATGAGATAGATAGATAGATATCCAAAGTGATAAAATGCTTCCAGAGATAATGGTACCAGTGCTCAAAGAAGTCAGTATTTGTCAATATTTTTCAAGCCCTGGCATCCAAAAAGTCCTGAGATGGAACTGAAAGTGGATTTGCACTAAACATAAGTGAATAAATCTTACCGTTTTGTTTTTAAAATTTTTTTAAAATTAGAAAAAGGAAAATTTAAAAATGTTGAAAAATGAAAAACCAATGGTTTGATATAAAGATAATATTTTATTACCCGAAAACAGGGAAAACATAAACAAATTTTGAAACTAATTTTCAAAATTTTTCAAAAAAATAAACCAATTTTCCTTAAATTCTTTAAGTAAATATATATAGGGCGTCAAAAATCTTTTCCCCGGGGTTTTGGGTCTTTGCCATAGAAAGTTCTTTGGGTTGTACTTTTGTTGTAGGAAATATCTTTTTTACTTTTTTCTCCCCCTTGGGGGGTTAAAGACGTGTGTTCTATGATTTGGTTGGGACCCATTAGGGTGGAGTTCTCATTAAATGACCCTTGTAACCCTTTCCTTTCTGGAAAGCTTGGAATGTTAACTGATTTCCTTGCATACCCCAGGCAATGACTTTAATCTTCAATCTTTATTAAATATTTACTTAGATTTTCTGTAATGGATTTCTTGATATTCCAGTTATGTTTTATCCATTAGAAGAATAGAAGTGAAAATATGGGGCCCCGGGGTGGCTGATTTACGCTGCTGTACGGTGAGTTGGGTGTTGAATTTATGGAGTCCTGAAACACATTCACCAGGAGGTGCTAGTCATTTCGATTTCCCTTTGTATGTCCTGGGTGGTCTATGTGGTTCTCTAAAATCACCAAAATATAAATTCAAAGTTTCTGTTGTGTCTTTTCTGTAAAAATTGTGTTAAATGGAGTTATAACCATATAAAAATTATACATTTGTATATGCAATTAGTATATGGTCAGTTAATGACAGATATATAGATAGATGGGCCCAGATAGAAAAAGGAAAAAAAAGGGCCCAGCACTCAGAAATGGAAAAAATTAAGGCAAAAGTCTTTATTTCAACATGTCCACTTTAGAATAAAGTTTTTTTCTTTATTTTTTCCATTTTTGAGTGCTGCAAATTTCCAGCTACATACCTAGACCTGTGACGGGGGCCTTTATTACTGGCACCAGATGCTGTTTTGTACTTTGGATGTGCTGTCCCTTCCCTTTTTTAATTTTGATTGATAAAATGATAGTTTTTAGATTGATGGATAAAATGATAACTAGAGAGATAGATAGATGGATAGATAGAGAGAGATAGATAGATATATATGAGATAGATGGATAGATAGGGATAGATGGATGGATTTGAGAACCCGAATAGAAGGAGGGGGAGAGATAGATAGTTTGATAATAGATTTGATAGATAGTTGATCAAGGAAGATTTTCACCGCCCAAAAAAAGATGTCCCATTTTAAAAAAATTTTTTTAATGGGATATACCAGGTGCGATGATAACGGGAAATTTCCAGTGTTAAAATACATTAGATAGTAGATACCCTTAGATAGATTATAAAGTTTAAATTTTTGAAAGTTTTATGATAGTTTAAAAGAAAGATTAAATAATAAAATATTTTAAAAAATTTAACTAATTTAAAAAAAAGTTAATTTAAAATGATAGATTTAAATAGTATAAAAGATAGATCGATAGATTAAATTTAGATATTTTTTAAAAAAGAGAAAAAGGGGTTTTTTTTTTAGATTGTAGGGTAAAGAGATATTGTAAGGATAAATAGGGAAAAATAGAAAGACGAGACAACCTGGAGGAAATAATAGATACATTTATCCTCATTATTGGGGGGGTGCCCCCCAGCATTTACAAAATAATGGCAGATTCTTTCTTAAATAAACCCGGGGCCCCGGGTTTTTTTTATAGTCTTTGGCAAGGTTCTGCGGGCGGTTCTGTCCATCCCCCCCCAACCCCTTGAAATGGACAAAAACTGCCCGAAAAACCCGGGGCGGAAAAAAATTTTCATTTTCCTTTTGTTTTTCGGAACGTTCCCCCAGAAATTTCCCTTTTCCCTGTGGGCTATGAATTTGGGTTTTCCCACTAAGTTACACAGGGTGGTTGACAGTGGGGCTTTTAAAAACCAAAAACCCTTTTGAAAAAAACCCTCGAAAAACCTTGCTGTGTGGAATTACCCTTATATTTTTTTTTTTATACAGCACCAATTATTTTCAAATTTAAAACAGGTTTTCCCGCCAAAAAAAAAAAAAAATGATTTCATTTATGTGGCTCTAAATTACTGGTAAAACATTCCAACAGCTTTGCAATAGATTTGCATTTCAAAACAGTAACATCTATGGAAAGTCTTAGTAATGATGTTACTGCAGTTTATAGTTCTGCAGGCAAGAAAAAGGGGTACATCCAAAATTATATTGTACCCGAGGGGGCAGATACATATTTTTTTTGTAACAGGCCAAAAATGAAAAGAAGTTACAAAAGGAAGAGCAAAATGTAAATTTTATATTTTTATTTTTAAGATGAATAATTGGGCTCTTAATTCTCAAATTTAAGGGTTTTTCCCATTCCCCTGATTTTTTAAAAATTTTCAAAATTTTCCCTTAAATAAAGAGTTAAAATTCCCCCAAAAATAGAATGAATAATTTAAAAAAAACTCAGACCCCAAAAAAACCTAAAAAAAAATTTTGCTACTAAAGACTGTTTTAAAAGGGGTTTTTCCATACAAGGGGTTGCTGCTTTTTATGTTAAAGATCTTTAAAAACAAACCCCTTTGCAATATTTGTCCATTAACAGGTCCCCACCAATTCCCAATAAACCCCTCTTTTGGTTTGGTTACGTTTTTTTGAATACTAAAAGGAAAAAAGCGCTCGTAGCATAAGTTTTTTCAAAAAAAGACACTGGGTATTTGGGAAACCCCTTTTTTAGGTTTTCCCTTTTTTAATATAAAGAAAAGCCTTTGGGTTTCTTTTTATTTGTCTTTTATTTAAAAAGTTTTAAAAAAAAAAACCTTTATAGAGGGTTTTTATACCCAGTTTTCTTTAATATAATAATTTTTAGCTTTCAGCGCTATTTCCTTTATTATTCTATTAACGTGTTCTTTTTTCCCCGGGGGTATTTCCATCTTTCCCCCTGCAAAAAAGGAGGCCCGGGAAACCGTGGGGCTCTATCCCCCCTCGGGGTTTTATGTTGGTTATGGAGGGTTTTACCAAACGTTTTAACCCAAACAGTGGGGCGGTTCAAATTTAAAAACCCCTCTTTTTTATTTTTTTTCTTTTTTCCATTGGATTGTGCTTTTCCCCTCTTTTTATAGGATTTGGGTTTGTATGGGGTGCAACAGTTCCCCGGTCGTATTGCTACAGACCTGTTTTTATCTCTCCTGTTTGGCTGCCAGTGCGGGGCTCAAAAGCTACAGACCTGGCTTCTACTGCAGCCTAGTAGAAGCCAGAGAAGCCGCCCCTGAATTCAAAGTGAAACCAAGAAAACAGGACTGAGGTAAGATGAATCAATGTAGTGAGACAACCCCTTTAAATCTTAGTAAGTTTCTTATTGATGACCTCTACTCAAGCTTTTGTTTCTTGTGAAATGCCACAATACAAAACTGCTCTATGCTAGAAAAAAAGTGCCAGACTATCCGACCTTCTGGTTTATTGGATGCCAGATTAAAGAAATTGCGCTCTCATATACATTTTATATAGTAAAAGGTTAAATAATAAACAGACATAATATTAATGTAAAGCTCTTATATTAAATTTTCATTACAAAAAAAGTACTGACTGACCCAAATTTACAGGTGATGGAAGTATTAAGAGATGTACATAGAAAAGGCTAAACCCCAGAGATATTGGTGCTACATTTTGTTCCTGAAGCTTGTTTTGCCCTCCATGCCTTTAATATGACCCTATGGTCAATTCCCCACTTCCTACTTTGCTAACATTTCAGTCTCTCTTTATAAAGGAGTCCTATGCAGGGTCTTTTCCCCTAATTACCATGAAATAACCAAGGGCTGTAGGATCTCTCTATGGTTTGTGTGGCCTTGGAAGTAATTATGTTCCTGTAGTACTAGTCCAAGGAACAAAAATAAAATTATTTCCTATCAAAAAATACTAAGTGTGACACGTCAGAAAAGAGGCGCCACCACGCCAGTTTTAAAGGGGTGTCTCACTACAGGGATTGATTTTTTATATTAAAAATCTTGCAAAAACAAGTCACTTTGCAATATATGTCCATTAACAGGTTTTATCTATTCCTAGATATCCCCTCTTGTATGGGATGCATCAGCTCATCAGGTCGCTATAGCTACAGACCTGTTTGATCTCTCCTGATAAGCTGCCAGCGCTGGTTGCTATAGCTACAGACCTGGCTCCTACTGCAGCCTAGTAAAAGCCAGTAAACACGCCCCTGATTTCAAAATGAAACCAAGAAAACAGGAAAGCGGTAAGATGAATCAATGTAGTGAGACAACCCCTTTAAGGCTCATTAAATGAGTGTATAGTGCACTTGAATGAATGAACCTGTCAAAAATCTGGCGTCTAGTATACCTTGCATAATATAATTGATGTGCCTAATCTAGGCAAATAGCATAATTCAGGCGCATAGCCTATCATTGCTAGCATATTTGAAGCGTCTACTTTAGGAACATTAAAATGTGTCGTGCCTGGTGCATAATGCGTCTAGGTTTGGTGTATTACAATTCATTTATACAAGCAGTCCCCAGGTTAGGAATGGGATAGGGACTTTAGGTTTGTTCTTAAGTTGAATTTGTATGTAAGTCGGAACAGGTATATTTATTACATGTAACTCCAGCACAAAAGGTTTCTTTTTTAGTTTTGGATAGCGCAGGGAAGGGTTTTCATATTTGTACTGCTGTCTGTGCTCCTATTAGTAACATTTCACCTCATTTTCACCTCATGTGCTGCTGTGGCGTGCTGGAACTTGTCGTTCCACAGCTACTATCTGCTGTGGAAATATGGAACGACAAGTGCCAGCATGCCCCATAAGTCTCCGTTTGTAACTAGGGTACAGATGTAATTCGGAATGGTGTTTTAAAAAAGGGGATCGGGACAGTAGGGGGGTAAACCCTTTTTTGGGGGTTTGAAAAAAATACCCCAAAAAAAGGGTTTTGTTTTCCCTAAGGGGGACTTGTGGCCTTATTTTCTTTTTTAAATAAAATAGGTATTATGAAAGAAGGGAAAAAACTCTCAAACTGGCCCAAAAAAAAAATTTGTTACTTTTAAATGTTTGAAAGGATTTTTTAACCCCTTTAAAAATTGATCCCCAAGCCCCAAATTTGGTCCAGCGGGGGATGCCTTGTACGGGTTTCTTGTTATTTAGTTAGACTAAAAAGGAAAGGCAAAAGGTTTGGGGGAGGTGGAATGAAGGGGGGGGGGGGAATTTTTTTAAAATTTTTTTCTTTGAATTTGTTTAAAAGTGTGAGGAATTTATTTTGGCCAATGGGTTTTTAAAGTTTATTTATTATTTTTTTAATTCTTCAATCCCCTTTTTTGGACCCCCTTAGAAAAAAATGGCTTTTTGTCTTAATTGCCCCTAAAAAAAAGGGGGTTTCGGTTCCCCCTGGAAAACATTGGCCCCGCTCTAAAAAAAAAGAATTTTTAATTTATAAAAAAATAAAATTTTTATTTATTTTGTTTTTGGGAATTTTCCCAAGCAATGTTCTGGTAACTTTTTTTTAGTTCCTAAAAGGGGCCGAGGGGGGTTTTTTGTAAAAAAAGAAACCCGAGAAGGGCGGCGCTTTCCCTCCGTAAAAATGTGTTGGTCAGTAATTGTTTCACCCTTTTTTTGAACCCCCATAATTTTGTTCCTCTGTGACCAGATTCTAAAACCCCAAAAGAATACCCCCTTTTTCTTTTGGAAAGGGAAAAGGCCCTTTGGACATTTGGAAAATTGGGAATATTTTTTTTTTAAAGGGAATGTGGGGTTAGAACCGGGGGGGGGGGGTTTTAATGGGAAAAATTTTGGAAAAAATTTGGGAAGGGCCCTTTTTAAAAGGGGAATAAAACCTTTTAGGGGGTTAAACACATTAAAGGGGAATTAAACCAAAAAATTTTTTCCCTTCTTTTTTTATTGGGGCGGGGGGCTTTTTATGGGGACTTTTTTTGGGGGGAAAGGGGTTTTTCAAGGGGGGGGGTTTTTTTTTTTATTTTTAAGGGGGGGGTAAAGGTTTTTTTAAAGTTTCCCTTTTAAAGGGTTTTTGGAAATGGCCTTTTTTCCCCTCTGATTTTAAATTTTTGTTTTAAACTTTGAATTAGCCCCCCTGGGCAAGTAAAGAGGTTTTTTTGCCTGCTTGTTAAAGGCCCAAATAGGGCCCAATGACAAAAGGGTTTGTCTTTCGGGGGAAGTCCACTGGGATTTTTTTTTTTAGCCGGGGCCCCCTTAACCCCCCCCCCCCCCCCCCCCAGATAATAAGGGCCCCCCGGGGAGCCACAAACCTGGCCCGGGGGACCAAAACCCACCTGCAAAGCCTGCTCACTATATTAACACCCTTTGGGAAATGGGGGACAGTTAAAAATTCCCTGTTGTCCCAAACAGAACATTTTAAAATAGGCAGTGGCGGATGAAGGTGACTTCATTGAACCCAGCCATTTCCTTAGACCTCAAAGCCTGTAACTGCCTTGGCTTTAAACCCTTTTAAGGGGTTTCCCCGGGGAAAAGGGGACCCGTCCCCACGATGGGGGCTTTAATGCCCTTCACAGTGCCATTTGTCCCACAGAAGTGCAAGGTCCCGGTGGAGGGAACGGGGGAAATGGGGGATTGCGATTATTTTTTTCATTTTTTAAAAGATCCTAAATGGGGGGGGCCACTATATAACAGCAAACCAAAATGAGGGGGCAAAATTTATACGCACCAAAACTAGGGGGTTTAATGTAGCAGCTCCCAAAAACTGAGGGGAAAAATTTATAAAGCTAACTAAAAAAAGGAAAGGAGTTTTAAAAATTAAAACCAGCTACCTGGGGGCCCTTTATGAGTTTACCAAAAAAGGGGGGGAAAAATCACCCCCCAAAAATCCCAAAAATCGGGTATCTAAAAAATTCCCCAGAAAAAAATTTTTCCCCCAATTTTTTTTTTTTAAATTTAAAAATTATTAAAAAAAATAGCCCCTTTGGGGAAAAACCCCCAATTTTTCTCACCTTAAATACCCCAAAAAAAGATAAAAAACCTGTTTTGGGGGGAAAAAATGTACAAGAGGGAACTATAAAAATGCTTAGTCATGGAAATTTTGCATCATGCTTTAAGGAAAATCAGAAGATAAAGAGAAAACCTGTGGAAGTTTAACCCTCCCCAAAAAAAATTTCCCTAAAACCCTTTTCCTATTAAAATTGGGGGAATGATGCCCTGAAAAAAGAACGGCCTAAATCAAGAGGGACTTTTCCCTTAAGCCCCCGGGTTTATAACCCTTACTAAAAAAGTTTTATACAGTTGGTATGGAAAGTATTCGCCCCCTTTTTTTTTTTTTACCCCTTTTTTCCCTTTTTTTACTCTTTCTTTCTTTTGGCAGCCTTTTGGAAGATAAAAAAAAATCTTTTTTTATTGTAAATTAAATTTGTACATCTGCCCCCCCCCCACCCATCTTAAAAGGAAAAAAAACAGAAATGTAGATATTTTTGAACCTAAAGGGAAATATCAATGAAATTAAAAGTATTCGGGCCCTTTGCCGTATTTAAGCAGAAGCCCCTTTTGAGCTTTTTCCCCCGAGTTTTTTTGGGGGAATGAGGGCAACAAGTTTTTCACACCTGGTTTGGGGGGTCCTCTGCCTTTCTTCCTTGCAGTTCCTCTTCAGTTCCTTCAGGTTGGATGGTGAACTTTGGTGGGTCATTTTTAAAGTCTCTCCGGGAATGTAATTTGGGTTTGGGGTGGGGTTTTTGGCTGGGCCAGTCAAGAATTGGGGGGGCAAAGAGTTTTTTCAAAAGGGCCCCCTGTTTTTGTTATTTTAGCTTTTTGCTTAGGGTCATTGTTTTGTTGGAAAGATGAACCTTCAGACCGGTCTGAGGTCCAGAGCGTTGGAAGAGGTTTTTTCCAGGATTCTCTGTATTTGGGCCCCCCCGCTTTTCCTTTCTTTCCTTCAATTGCAACCGTGGGGTCTGTCCCTGCCCCCTAGCATGATGTCCCAAACCCCATTTTTATCATTTTTGGGGGTTGTTTTGGCCAGGTGATGAGCGGGGCCCTGGAAACCTTTCCACCAGAGGGGCCACAGTATAAAAACTGTCTAGGTCAAAATTTTTCCCACTCTGTTCCCCCATAGAAAAACCAATCAGGTTTCCCCCCTTTCTTTTAATATATTTGATCTGAAAAAATTTAAAAGCGGTGTTTGATTGGTTGCTGTGGGCAAAAAAGTAAATTTTTTGGATTTGACATTTTTCATAAATGGGCCCTTTACTGTTCCCAAATTAACCCAAAAGTTCAATTTAAATTCATCAGCCCAGAAAAATTTTTATTTTCTTAGTCCTGGAGTCCGTAATGTGTTTTCTGCAAACTGTATGCGGCTTTTCATTGTTTTGAAACTGAGGAAAGGCCTTCCGTTGGGGCCCTTTATATGTCTTGCACTGAGGGGGAGGCTTCCGTCTGGGGCCCTTTCCTTTTGTCTTGCACTGGGGGAGAGGCTTCCGCCCTGGGGCCCCCTTTCTTTTTTCTTGCACTGAGGAGGGGGCTTCCTTTCTGGGTTTTTCATTTTTTCTTGCCTGGGAGAGGTTTCCGGTCGCGGCTTTCCTATGTCTTGCACTGGGAGGGCTTGGGCCCTGTGGTTTTCATATGTCTTCCCACTGAGGAGAGGCCCCCCGTTTTTTGCGGTTTTCCCATATGTTTTGCACTGAGGAAGGTTTCCGTCTGGGGCCCTTTCATATGTCTTCCCACTGAGGAGAGGTTCCCTTTCGGCCGCACTTGCCATAAAGCCCCAATGGTGGAGGCTGCGTGATAGGTACTTTGTGGAACTTTCTAAAATCTCCCTACTGCATTTCTGGAGCTCGGGCCCAGTGATCTTGGGGTTTTCCTCTTTACCATCTCCCCAAGGGCCCTCTTCTCCCACGATTGCTTAGTTTGGGGCGGCCGGGGGAGGAAGAGTTGTGATCGTCCCAAACTTCTTAAATTTTTCTGGATTATGGGGGCCCAAATTTGTCTTTGGAAAACCTTGAGTGTACGGAAAATTTTCTGTAACCTTGGCAGATCTTTTGCCTTGCCACAATTCTGTCTCTGGCCCCTTTGGGGGCAATTTTTTTAGCCCCTCATAAATTCTCATGTTCTCGGGACTTGCACTGTGAGCAGTGAGGGTCTTATATAGACAGGTGTGTCCCTTTCCAAATGAAGTTAAAAAATTTTAATTAAAAAAAAAGCGGGACCCCGATGAAAGGAGTTAAAACCTTCTAAAAGGGGATCAAAAGGGAAAATTTGGAAAGCATGTGCCCTTAAAAATATGAGGGGAAAAACAGCAAAGGGTTTTGAAAAATTTTGCCCCATGTTATTTTTCGGGTTTTTTCTTGTTTAGTAAATCTGAAAAAAATATTACATTTCTGTTTTTTTTTTCTTTCAAGAAAGGCGAGGGGGGGGGCAGAGTGTACTTTTTAAAGAGCAAAAAAAAAAGAACCCTTTTTTGGTCCCTTTTCAAATGGTACAATGAAAATTAGAGGGGGAAAATTTAAAGGGGTCTGAATACTTTCCGTACCCACTGTACGTCACCAGGCAATTTACCAAACAGGAAGAAAAATGATAATTATTCCCCAAAAAAAAAAAAAATAAAAGGTAAAGTCAGTACTTTCCTACGCGTTTCCCTCTCATATTTGGTTTTGGGGTTTATAAGGGGGGGAAAAACTTTAAAGGCTCAAAAAAAAAATAATGAGATATCCCACCCATAAAAGGGGGGTCCTGCATGTGAAAACCATGGCAAAATTTAAAAAAACCTCAGATGGGCCTTTCAGGGAAAACAGATAAAAAATCAAAATTTTTTTGTACAGTGAGGGCCATAAAAATTAAACCCCTGCAAAAAGGGCACAATTAAGGTTTTTTTTTTTCACATGAAACCCTCATAAATTGTTTTGGGAGGTTTCTATGTCAAAAATCAATGGTTTTTGCTAAACCCCTTTCCGCCGGAGGGCCCGTTTTGACCCTTCCCGACAGGGGGGTGGGTTTTAAAACTGTTGTGTCACTTTATGTGAGAATAACTTTTTTACCCCTTTTTTTCCCATCCCCAAATGATTTAGAGATTGTTTTCTCGTGACCATTGTGCTTTTAAATTAGTAATACCCTTTGGGTTTCCAAAAATTTCCCTTTTTTATTTTTTTGGGAAAAAAATAAAAAAAATTAAAGGAAAAAAATGCAAAAAAATTGCAATTTTCAAAAATTCAAAAATTTTGGTTTTAAGACAGATAGTTATTCCACTTTAAAATTGTTTTAAACAGCATTCTACCCTAAGTCGCTGTGGTTGGCATTTTTTTTTAATGTTTTTTTTTGTACCCCCATTAAGGGGCTTAGAAAATTTTGTTGTAAATTTTTTTCAAAAATTTTTAAGAAAAAAATTTTCAAAAAAAAGAATTTTTTTTTGCAAAACCCGTTCCCGTTCTGACGTGGCTTTTTAGGGGCCCCGTATGTTAGGGAAAAACCCAAAAAATGACCCCATCTAAGAAACTCCAACCCCCTTTAAAGTATTTAATAAAAGCATTTAAAAAGTTTTTGCCCTTTAGTTTTTTTCACCCGAAAATTAAAGCAAAGTTGAGGTGAAATTTTAGTTTTTTTTTTCAGATTTTTTAAATTTTTTCCATTATTCAAAGGGGAAAATGGGAAAAGTGATCAGGGAAATGCAATTAATTTTTGATTCCCCAGTTTGCCCGTTTTCAGAAAAACATCCCCTATGTGGCCTAGTGGGGCTATTTGGGGTCCCAAACCCCAAAACCCCCGGAGTAGGGGAAAACAATTACTGGACTTGGGGTCTCATTTTTATTACCATTTTATTTAGGCGCCATTTTTTAGGTTTGCGGAAGCCTAAGGTTCCCAAAAATTTAAAAAATTTCCCCAAAAAGACCCCATATTGGAAACTACACCCCCTTTTCGGGGAAAAAAAAACCGAGGGTGCAGTGAAACTTTTCGAACCCCCAAAAAAGGGGTTTCACAAATTTTGTTTGCGTTTTGGGGGTTGGAAAAAAAAAAAAATTTTTTTTTTTTTCCAAAAAATCTGCAATTTTTGCTGAAAATGTTTATTTTTTTCAAAGGGAACCTGGAAAAAAAAAAACCCCCAAAAATTTTGTTACGCCCAAATTTTTTTTCCAAAGTTCGGCAAAAATCCCTACATGTGGGTGGTTTAAAACTGTTTGGGACCCTGGCGGGGGGGGGTTTTGGTTTTAAAAAAAGGGGGGGGGAGTGCTATTTGGCTTTTGGAGCACCCGATATTGGTGGGGCCATGTTTTGGGATTGCAAAGCCCCCAAAGTACTAGAACAGGTGGAAACCTTTTCCAAAAAGTTGCCCCATTTTTTGGAAATTTAACCCCCCTCCCGGGATCCCCCATCTAAGGGTTTTAGTTTGGGATTTTTGGGCGGGGCCCCAGGTGTTCTGTTTTTTTTTTTTAGCACTGGGGCCCTGGAAATGGAGGGGGGGGGGGGGGGGGGGGAACGGGAGTTCCGCCAATTTTTTTTGGGCTTCTTTTTTTAAAATATTCGCCATCGGGGAATTTAAAAGACGGGATAACTTTACTATGGGGGTCGGGGGACCTTTTTCAATGATTTAAATTTTATATTTTTTTTTTATATTTTTTATTTTTTTACAAAATAAAACGTTTTATAAAAATTTGTTTTTATGTTGTCCCATTTTTGACAGCCTTTGCTTTCTTATTTTTTTTCATACCCGGGGTGTTTTTGGGCTTGTTTTTTACGAGATGAGTTTGATGTTTGTTTTGTACCATTAAAGGGGGGCATGTGATTTCTTTGAAAACTTTTTATTAAGGTTTTTGTGAGGGGATTTTGTTTCAAAATACAGCAAAAACCTGGTTTGGTTTTTTATTTTTATTTTTTTCAGCGGTAAAGTGAGTATAACTGACATGTTTGTTTTTTCAGAGGTTTGGGTACGGGTTTACAGCGATACTAAAATTTGTATATTTTTTTAATGTTTTACTGCTTTTACCCAATTTAAAAAAACTTTTATTTGAAAAAAGGAAAACACGTTTTTGCATCGGGGCAGTTTTTGAGAGCCCTAATTTTTTTTTTTGTTCTGTTTATGGGGTGTATAGGGACTTTTTTTGCCCGGGGTGAGTTTTACGTTTTTTTGGTAAACATTTTTGGGGGGGCAAGACTTTTTTGATCGCTTTTAAACCCGTTTTTTTTTGGGTGGAAAGGGTGAAGAAAAAATTTCAAACCTAGCGTGTTTTTTTTTTTTATTTTTAAAAGCTTCACCCCCCCGGGGCAGTATCCGTTTCAAGTTAGTTTTACTCTGTGGGTTTTGAGACGATTATGGTGATACCCAAATTTTTGGGAGTTTTTTTATTTTGGGAAACACAATTTTAAAAAAAAAAAAAAAAAAGTGTTTTTATTGTGTAAAACAATATTTTTTGCATGCTATTTTAATAGAGAAAATTTTTAATTTTTCCCTTTTACGAGCTTTTTTAAGTACTTTTTTTTTTTGCGGGGGGTGAACTGAAAGTTTTAAAATTGGGGATCACTTTGATGTTGATATGAGTTTTTGGGTTATTTTTTTCCCATTTTTTGTTCTGCGGGGAAAGAAAAAAAAATGCAATTTGGGGACTGTTTTTTTTGGGTTTTTTTTTTTTTTTACGGCGTTCACCGTAAAGGGTTTAATTTAAAATGAAAGATTTTTAGGGTGGGTCGTTTTCGGGGGGGGGCGATACCAAATATGGGTCTTTTTTTTTTTTTTGATCTTTTTTGGGGGGAGGGGGGGGGAAAAATTGGGGGGGAAAAAGGGGGAAAAAGGGCGATGTACGTTTTTTTTTATTTTATTTTTTTGTTTTTGTTTTTTATTTTTTAAGCTTTTTTTTTTTTCTTCTTCACACTTTTTACACTTTTACCCCTGGGGGGGAAATTTCATTAAAAGATCCCTCAGATCGTTATTTCAATAGGAGATAGAAAACAGGGTTATAGTTTTTTTACTGGTCTCCTTAGAATGTCAGGGGCACGCTTTCCCCCCAAATTTCAACCCCGGGGTGCTTTTAAATTTAGCGTGGGCTGTTTGGTAGGAGGTTTAGTAAAGGCGCTGACGCGCCGTTACTGCGGCGGGGGATTTCGGGGGGAGCAGGGCTCACTTTCCGGGCCGTGGGGGGTTTCGGAAAATTTTCCGCGGTAAAATACCGCTGGTTCCTTTCCGAAAATCTTGCCCCGCTCCCCCTTGTGAGCGCGCAAAAATTTGCCAAAGACGTTCTCTTACGTCAATTTGCGGGGAAACCCCCAAACCCCAAAAATTTCCCCTAAAGCGTTTTGGAAAATTTGTCAGGGTTTAAAGGGGGTTTTAAAAAATAAATTTTTTTCCCAAAAAAAACAAGGACTCATATGTCTATTTAGATGGAAACCTTTTAAAAAGAGGCGTGAAGGAAAAAATTAACACAACAAAAAAAAAATTCTGTGGTGTTAAGGGGTTAAGCTCTAATGCTGCCAACTTCAGTATTTTGCAGTGAATTGCTATAGCAGCTCCTATTAAAGTAATTAAAAACAAAGGTCAATCTTCCCCACTTTCCTGACAGGTCTGTGTTAGTAAATCCCTGTGTTCCCTTGACATAAAAATTTCGGGAGCCTTTTCTTTTAAATTTCCGGTTTTGGGCTGTTCCCTGTATTCCCCCAGACATATATATAGTTTTAATTATGATATTACCAGTCTGCCTCTATTAAAATGTATTTATCTTTGTGTCCAATGGACAAAATACTGGACAACATATTATTAGTTATAACTAAGATTTGGTTAATTTTTTCCTCCTCCTTCCAAACCAAAACTTTTTATTTTTCCCTATACAACATATAAAGGGATTGTTTTTTTTGGGGGACAAAAGTACTTTTGAATGGTATCATTGACTGTACTATAATATAATGTACTAGGCAACCCCCCCAAAAAAAAATTTCTAAATTGGGGAGGAACGTGGAAAAAACTGGGACCAATAACTTTTTTTTAAAGATTTTTCATCATGGACTAGTGTCAAAAATTTTTATAAGGAAAAAAAAAAAACTCCCCAAATCAGCCATTGTGCTATAATGTTGGCCAAGGAAAAAACCCCATGGTGGAAGCCAAATTTTGTCCTCATTTAAGTAAAAAAAAAAATTCCTTCCAACCCAAAACTGGAAATCAAAAAAACCCCTGGATCCGACCTTCCCCCAGAATTTTAATCACTATAGCTTTTTTAAAATTATTACACCCTGAAATGCATCTATCCCCTTTTGAAATCTGTTAGTGCTAATTTTTGTGGGATGAATTGTAATTTGTATTGGAATCATATTGGAAATTTGTTTCCATTTTTATTAAATGAACTGACCAAAAACGAAATTTTGGCACTGGGAATTTTTTTCTTCCGTGTTTCCCAAAAGGGCCCAAAATTAGTATATTTTTAAAGATAAAACTGTAATGGATGTGGCAATAACAATATGTGTAACTTTATAATTTTTTTTTTTTTTGAAAATTTCAAAAAGCTGGGGTTTTTTAACTTTTTTATTATCTTTTATATTCATAAAACTTTGTTTTTCTTTTTTAACTTATACATGTATTCTCCCTAGGGTACTTGAACACTTGGGGGCAAAACCCCCCAAAAAACCTTTTTGCTTTTACAAATACAATGCAGTAGGGTGTACCAAGATGGCTCTCCTACTCTCCTATGACTTCCTTCCTGTGGAAGTCATGGCAGTGTAGTGTAGAGTTGTACCCTACTAAATATGCCCTCTATTGTGGTAAATGCACCTTTGATATTTGAACTCCGTAACTCTGAAATTTCAAAAGAGTGGTTGCTACTGGGGCAAGATGTATGTCATGCGATTCATAAAAATTTGTTGAAGGACTACCTGATTGGACAGCTCATATCAGGAGACGTTACCTAGGAAAGGAGGGTGGGGCCCAGAGACTATAAATATGAGTCCCAATGGCATTTAGGCAGTTAGTTAATTGGAGTAGATGAAGCTGACTTGCAAGTGCCTGGTCTTCTACGTTTTGAAAACCAGAGGCGACTGGCTTTATTCTTAGCCACAAAGCTCAAGATTTGGAAAGAAGTAGAACGCCACAGATAGGAGAGACAGAACTGATGAAAGAGCTGGATTCATGAGGTAGGACCAATCCCAGACAGACCTCATGGCCGTTGGTGACCAGTAAGTGCCTCTGGCCTGCCGCAACACTGTAATACTCAACAAGGAAGATAGACAACTGGATCACCTGGCACAATGTTGGCTCCACACTTGAATAATCTGGTATATATGGGATTTATATGGAAAAGCCATTCCTACTGTGGGCTGACCAGACTGTGAAGTCACAGTAACATATTGAGAAAAGACTGTATGTGTGTAAATCACCTAGCCTTGAGTAAGATGCTGTTACGACTCTGCTACAATTATCGCCTGCCTGTTATTCTGCAGAACACCAAGGACACCTCACCATAACACCCAAGTAGTTGAGGCTAACAATCACCAGACAGAGTCCCCGGGGATTAATGAGGAACTCCTTCTACCTCCATGACCTGCAGACTCCCCTTTCCACTGTTGCTTCCCCAGGAGAGCATGAGAGTATAGAATCCCAAGTAACCCGTGACCACTGCTACTCCCATCCTCTCCGCTGCGACTGTGGGGCATTTAAGCAGCCATGGAAGTCTTCCATTCCTCATTTAGTCGCCGCAGCTGCAACTGCCGCAGCCTCTAAATGGTTAAACAGCAGGGATCGGAGCTGGCTCCGGTCCATGCTGTTAGTGGCAGCTGTCAGCTGTATCTAACAGCTGATACTCGCTGTTTATGGAGCAGGTTCAGGGAGTGGGCCCACTCCATACTTCCTTAGAGACACCATAACATACCCATAACTTCATTGTTCTTTCACAGTTGAATAGTTGATGTGTTTTTTAATGTATATACAGTGATATAGTATACATATACATGTTGCCTTTTTCCTGCTTTCTTTTTATATATATATATATATATAATATAAATATATATAATATAATATAATTTATAATTAAAACAGGAAAAAAGACAACATGTATATGTATATATATCACTGTATATACATTAAAAAACACATCAATTGTTATATATATGAGTTTGTATATATATGAGTTTGTAGAAAAAAAGTGGCGGACCCGGCGCATGTGCAGGTGTATAAAGAACGCCAGTAGTACAGGCGATACTGTTATAAATATCTATTTTATTTTTTAAAAGACATGCAAAGGTGGTGTCCTTCGCAGCATTAAAAAAATAACAGATAACCTAACGTGTTTCGCGCTTATAAACGGCACTTCATCAGAGGCGATACAATGCAGTGCAACATTATGCTTTCGTTTAAAGGAACAATTGTTTCCTTAAGGCAGGACCATTGTAAACTTAGCACTTCTCCCCCTTTGTTTCCATTGGAACCCTCATAGATTGTAAGCTCTTGTGAGCAAGGCCCTCAGACCTTGTGTCTCATCTGTAAGTAGCTCTCACTGTGTAATGTCTGTCTTTTGTCTGTAATTATACCCTCTGCATTGTAAAGTGCTGCGGAATATGTTGGCACTATATAAATAAAGATTATTATTATTTCCTTACTGGTTCAACAAAACGTCAATCAAGTAGATAATAGAATTTCATTGGAAGACTGGAGCGTCAATTAAGTGTCATCCGGGATGTGAGATAGACATGAGCGCATCAAGAGGAAGCGTGATCCTAAAGCCAATACTGTTAAGCCATTAAATTGCTTAATAAGATTTTTAGGTGGAGGTTCTGTATTATAACTTCAAAAAATATATGGTGTTTGTGTGTTTACTAATAACATAAAATTGATAAATAAAGTGTGTATGTTGACTAATAAAACATGTGTTGGGTGCATATGTTTAACGTGGATATATTAATATATTTAATTGCTGATGAATAGGAAATAAACTATTATTTTAACAAGGATAAAATGTGTGAAAAGAAATCTATATGGTGAAAAACCTGAATAACTGGTGATAGAAAAATAGTGGCAAAAGAAATTGTGGAATGCTGTAAGGTAAATGGGGACCAATCAGAAATAGGCAGGTAGGTTGAATAGACCAATAGGGGTATAAGCTCCTGACTATGAATTTTATCATGAAGTGGATACCTAGCGATCATCCTAAATTCACCAATCCCAAAGATAAGTGGAAAGCAGAAAATTTGAATGGGTCTGTGGGAGCTGGAGCTACTATCTATGTAATTTAACATGGAGAGGACTCGTATTGTGCTTTGTAAGTTATAACTTGAATAATATGAGCGGGAAATATGAACTAGCCCATGCAAGAACAAAGATTACAAGTGGTAAATACAAATCAGCCAATGAAGGCTGGAACTACTGTCTATGTGTTTTAACATAGATAGATTACAGAGGTCTATAGCGAAATACCCATATAAGAAAAGAAAAAATGCAGAAAACAAACATATAGCTAAATTACTCTTATAATTGGAATAACTTTCCGTCGAATTAAGTATAAAAAATGTGATTTTACTTATATCAAACTAACGAATGAGTTCTACCACATCGTTCAGACCTTTCAGATTTAATGTCTGGAGTCTGTTGGTCCAGAACAATTCGCGGTTTTGCAGGATTTGAAATCTATTAGGTATATCTTCAGGAATTAGGTCAACTGGGGTAATTTTCAGTGTTTTAAAATCCTGTTTATGAAACTCCTTAAAATGACAGGCTACACTCTGGAGCATGTCTCCCCTTTTTACACATGCTCGATGCCCATTAAGGCGGACATGTCTATGTATAGCACCAGTTCAGCAAGGTGCTGGTGGTGGAGATACATCTATGATGTTTTTATAATTTGGGTAGGTACTGAAATTGAATTATTGGATTTTCATCTTTTTTTAATACTATGCATCTGAATATTAAATTTACTATATCTTATTCTAGAGACAGGATCTCTTTCTTAGACACTGGTTAATTTTGATGGATCTACATTTTATACAGAATTATTTACAAAAAGTACGGATCGTAATTTACATTATAGTAGCTGTCATCCAGTAAGTATGCTAAAATCGAAACCATATAGTCAAATGTCGAGAATTAAACAGATTGTGGATAAACCAGATAGATGTGAAGAGGCACTTAATATGAGTAACAAATTTTTGGAACGTGGTTATCCCTTTAATCTTTTGCAGCTACATAAGGATCGTGTCTGCAAGATAGAACGTTCATCTTTATTTGTCCGTATGAAATCTAATAAAAATAAAAGACTCTCATTTATCTCAACATATAGCAATTTAAGTGGGAATGAATCTTGTATTTTAAGTAAACATTGGCATGTTTTTCAAATACCGAAAAAACACAGAAAAAATGGGACATTAATTACTCAAAAAAACACAAAAACAAGGCCATACTCACAGCTCAAAGGCTGGACTGAACCCAGTAAGAGGCAACGCTGACCCCTATGCTACTTGGGAAAGATAAACAGGTGCAGCTAATTGCTGAGCAGTAGCTCACACACCCTCCACTAGGGGAATAATTAGATGATGAAAAACTGCACATTAACTTAATACCTGTTTACAACTGCATGCAGAAAAGACACAGTATAATACATGGGGAGATTGCACAAATGCAAAAATACCAATAAACAACCACTCACATGCCCTCAATGGGTGGTTGCTGGTATTATAATTAATAAGAGATAATAGATAAGCCAATAATAATAATAATAATCTTTATTTCTATAGCGGCAACACATTCCGCAGCACTTTACAAATTCAAGGGTAAACATACATTAATTACACATTAAAAGTAATTACAAATGAGACACAAGGTGTGAGGGCCCTGCTTGTGAGAGCTTACAATCTATTAGGGTGTATGGGTGAAACATACGGTAAGAAGTGCCAAGTTTACAATGGTCCAGCCATGTTTCATAAATAGGGGGTGGTTTACATGAAAAATGGATGAACCTGCCACCCAGACTGTACATCTATATACAGATAAGTGCCTGTGAGTGCCCAAGTGCAGGGAGTGACAGATGTGTGTGATAGCAGTTAGGGATCTTGGTGGGCCAGACCGAGAAGATGTATTTTCAGGGCCCTCTGAAAACTGTGAGGGTTGTGAATGTGCCTGATCGCCCGCAGTAGCATATTCCAGAGAATTGGTGCCGCCACGTTGTTGAAATCTTGTAGGCGGGCATGGGAGGTTCGGATGATTGAGGAATGTAGTCTGATATCATCAGCAGAGCGGAGAGCACGGGTAGGGCGGTAGACAGAGACTAGGGAGGAGATGTAGGGAGGAGCAGCGCTGTGGAGAGCTTTATGGGTGAGAGTGCTGAGTTTATACTGTATCCTGTACTGGATGGGCAACCAGTGCAGTGACTGACACAGGGTAGAGGCATCAGTATAGCGGCTGGAGAGAAAGACAAGCCTGGCTGCTGCATTCTGGACAGATTGGAGAGGGGAGAGTTTGCAGAGAGGGAGACCGATAAGCAAGGAGTTGCAGTAGTCAAGACGAGAAAGAATAAGAGCAGTAATGAGAGTTTGAGTCATTTCCACAGTGAGAAATGGACGGATTTTGGAGATATTCTTGAGGTGCAGGTGACAGGAGCGGGCAAGGGATTGGATATATGGGGAGAAGGTCAGATCAGAATCAAATAAAACCCCTAGACAGCAGGCCTGCTGCCTAGGAGAAATGGTGGTACCACATACAGAAACAGAAATAGCAGGGGGGGGGGGGGGGGGGGTTGGTTAGTAGATGGCGGAAAGACAAGAAGTTCAGTCTTAGTGAGGTTTAGTTTCAGATGGAGAGAGGACATGATGTCAGAGACAGCGGCCAGACAGTCACTGGTGTTTTGTAGCAAGGCTGGAGTGATGTCACGGGAGGAGGTGTATAATTGGGTGTCATCCGCATATACAAAGGGGTGCCATTAACACAGATATGTGTAGTGCACCATGCTGGCTTACAATCTATTACGCCACTACTATTCGATTGGGTGGACTGCCTGGCACTTTTGGGTGTCCAACACAAAAATTAAGACCCACCCACCGCTGCTCTCCAGTACTTTTGAGCAAAAAAAATTACATACTGTAAAAATATCAAATATGAGGTATTAGTTGTGTAAGGGATTAGGTAGCGGGGTGGTCGTCTCCTGGGTAGACGGGCAAGGCTGAGCGGGCACAGAAGTCCAAACGACAACAGAAGTTCTTTTAAACTGCCCGCAGACAGTTTTATTGTAAGCAAGTGGTACAGAAAAACAAACAAACAAAACAAATCCTAGGCCTGTCCGGCTCTAACCTAAACATAAGGAATTCCCCCCTAACACAGTGCCGGCCTATTGCCGGTCATAACAAAAAACAGTACTACTGTACCACAAGGAAGACGCTCCCACAGGCTCTTGGCAGGTAACCTGTTCCCAGGCTGAGAGAGAGAGTGTCTGCAGCTCCGGCTTTATATGAGGCAGACGCACCTGAACTTAATCAGGCAGCCAAGACCCGGACTGCCCAGGCGGAGTGGGCCCCCCTGCTATCCCCACTCCAGCAAACCAGCCCTTTACAAATGGGTTTTATTTAAACCCTACATCTAGAGATCTAATAGATCTCTGCCCAGTCTCTTTCTGGTTTGCTTGCTACCTGGCAACATAAGGGTATCTTGGGCAGATGTACCTTCCTTCTATGACCAGTCCAGACACCTTGTTACACATCCTCCCCCCTGTTTCAGACCCGGGGCTGGAACACATCTGGACACAAGGCAATGTACCCGCGACAACGCGTCGGCATTCTTCATTTTGGGTCCCGGGCCCCGGTGTTTTTAAACTGAAAATTTGAATTCTTGCGGGGCTAAGAACCATCTTGTGCCCCCTTTCTATTCTTTTCTTTGTTTTCACACATCCACTTGAGGGGAGCATGATCTGTAATTAATTCAAAATGCCGGCCAAGTAGATAATATCGGGGCTTCGGGGGGCCCATTTAATGGGTAGGCACTTTTTCTCCACTATGGCATATTTTTTTTCATGGTCGTTCAACTTCCTACTTAGGTACAGTACTGGGTGTTCCTCACCCTCCCGTACCGTGACAGTACCGCCCCATCCCACATCCGACGCATCAGTTTGAAGGACAAACCCTTTCTTAAAGTCGGGGGTTATTAGCACTGGCTGAGCACACAGTGGGTTTTTTAAGGGTCTGGAAAGCTGTCTCCGCTGTGGGGTCCACTTGACCATAACAGAATTTTTACCTTTTGTTAGGTCAGTTAACGGGGCGCAAGGAGGCAAAATTGGGTTATAAACCTTCTATAGTAGCCTGTAATTACCCAAGAAGGCACGCACTTGTTTTTTGTTCACAGGCTGCGGCCATCTTTTGTATGGCTTTCAATTTTGCTTATTTGGGGTTTTATAAATCCACGGCCTATGTTGTCCCCCAGGTACTTGGCCTCCTCCAGGCCAATGGCGCATTTTTTGGGATTGGCTGTGAAGCCGGCCTCACACAGAGAGTTAATAACAGCCTATCTGGAAGATGGGATTCCCAATCTGGACTTTGGATGATTATATCGTCCAGATAGGCGGCAGCATACTGACTGTGGGGTCTCAGAACCCTATCCATAACCTCTGGAACGTGGCCCGGTGCCCCATGTAGCCCAAAAGGCAATACCACATATAGGAATAATCCATAGGTGTGGCAAAGGCCGTTTTTTCTTTGGCCTTGTCTGTTAAGGGAATTTGCCAATACCCTTTTTTTAAAATCAAGATGTGGTTATTACGTACATTGCCCACCTTTTCAATAAGTTCACCCACCCATGGAAATTGGGTAAGCGTCGAACTTGGAAATGGCATTTAGTTTGCGAAAGTTCGTTACAAAACCTCCTGCTGCCGTCTTGGCCCTTGGGGATTAGAAATAGGGGGCTGGACCACTGGCTATGGGGACTCCTCAATTACCCCAAGTTCCAGCATTTTCCTTACCTCTTCCGAGATAACCCCTCTCCTGGCCTCGGGTATGCGGTAGGGTCTCAGCTTAACTCTTTCCCCTGGTTCTGTAATGATGTTATGTTGAATGAGGGACGTGCGACCTGGGATGTTCGAAAAAAAACTCTTGTTTTTAAAGAGGAACCCTCGTACTTCTACCTTTTGTGTCTTAGAAAGGGAGTCAGCTATCCTCACCTCGGGTAACAAGGGCTCTTCTGCGCCCAGTGACTCTGGGGCAGATGAAGTGTCTGCAGCAAGTGATAGTCGGTCCTTCCATGGTTTTATGAGATTAATATGGTACACTTGCTCGGGCTTCCTCCTACCTGGCTGACGGATCTTGTAATTCACCTCGTTTATTTGCTCTATTACCTCAAAGGGCCCTTGCCACTTGGCCAAGAACTTGCTCTCTACGGTAGGAATCAGCACCAGAACCCGGTCTCCGGGTGCAAACGTACGTATCCGGCACAAAGGGTTTATATACCCTCTGTTGGGCCCCTGACCTGAGCCATATGCTCCCCGCCAATAGGCATTACTGCCGCGATCCGATCCTGCATTTGTGCCACGTGCTCTATGACAACTCTTATGGGGGGTCGCTTCTTCTTCCCAGGCTTCTTTCGCCCACATCTAGAAGGCCCCTAGGGTGACGACCGAAAAGCAACCAAATGGTGAATACCTGTGGAGGAAATTTAGGGACCCCACGGATGGCATACATGCGATAGGGGTGCAGGAATTCCCAATTTCTGCCATCTTTGTCCACCACTTTCTTTAGCATTGCCTTGAGGGTTTTATTAAACCTCTCTACCAAAAACCCTCGTCTGTGGATGGTAGACAGAGGTTCGTAGCTGTTTCACCTGGAACAACTTACACAGTTCTTTCATTACTCGGACATAAAGGGGGTACCCTGATCTGTCAGTATTTCCTTCGGTAACCCCACCCGGCTTAAACACCTGTACTAACTCCTTAGCCCAAAAGCCTTGGATGATGTGTTACGTAAGGGCATGGCTTCCGGTACCGAGTGGCATAGTCCAGGATCCCCGAGAATGTGTTGGTGGCCATCGAGCAAATTTGACAATAGGACCCACCAGGTCCATGGCTATCTCTCAAATGGCACCTCAATGATTGGGGGGGGGACCCAAGGGCTACGATAGTGGGGCCCAGGGGCCGAAATCTGGCACTCTGGGCAGGACTCACCCAAAAGTCTTTCACCTCCTTATAAATTCCCGGCCAAAGAACCGTTGCAAGATTCTTTCGGTAGTTTTTTCACTTCCCAGATGCCCTCCATTAGGTGCCCTGAGCCAGATCTAGTATGGCCCTTCTATAAATTTTTGGGACCACCAGTTGCTCTACAGATCTTCTCCTCTTTTCACCACTTGATATAACAGGTCCCGTTTTTTCAGCCCTGTATGGGAGTGAAAGTGTGTGTCAGGCTCCACTAGAAAATAGGCAATCATTTTTACGTTTTCCCAAGCTCTGGCAAGGGAGGGATCTTTCCCCTTGCTCCGCCCCAAACGGTCCTTTCGCACCTCAAGATTAGGCAATCGGTCACTAGGGGGCTCTGAACTAATCTGACCTTCTGGGGACACCTCCTCTGGTGCTCAATCTCTTTCCTTCCCCAGCCATGACCGAATAGGGAAAAGATTCCTCCTCAACTGGGGCTTCACTGCGTGGGAGGGTATTAGAGATTTATGTCCCCCATAATTCCCAGAAATGTGGAAAGTCCCGCCCCATGATGACATCATGCATTTAACATGGGCCTACCCCTACCAAAATTTTTACGGCCCGAAAATGGGTAAAGGGGTGTCCAGCATAGCAGTGGGGGTAATGGCGAGTGTCCCCATGTATTGCAGGTCACCCCTACGTATCTCCAGAGGGTTCCCGGTTTCACCCAATCGGCGTTTACTAGGGTCCCAAAACTACCTGAGTTTTAACAACGCCTTCACCTTTATTACCTCCTATAGTTTTAAAGGAACACATGTGTGTCTCACCCCCAGTGTCTGGAAATGCTAACCCACGCACGCTTCGCATACAGTGATACACGGCGGTTTTTTATACGAGACATCACATTGCATTGGTTCCTCATTTCAGTGGGGCAATTGGGAACCATATGACCCGGCATATGACACAAGGAAACATTTGATTATTTCCTTATTAAGTCTCTTATGGAGCCCTGACATCCCTGCACGCTTGTCGGCTTCTTAGTCTGGGCCCCTCCGTCTCTCCACGCGTACGCACAAAACCTCTGCAATCTGCCACCCCTCTTCCTTAGAACAGTCTTACCAGAAAGTCCTGGAGATCTCCCCTGTGGGGGCTAGGGGGGCCTGCGGCAGACTCATCAGCTCCTTGCTGCTGGGATACCTCTCCACCATCTCCACCATCTGGTCACGTTTTTTGGGGTCTCCGTGGCTCATCCACTTGCGCAAGGGGATTGGGAGGGAAACTCAGGTTACTGGTCCATCACCACCCGTTCTACCATCTGGGGGCCTGTCAGGATCTCCGGCTGCAACCACTTCTTGGTCAGGTGTATGAGGTCATGCATCTGAGAGCGGGGAGGTTTGTCCATGTTGTAGACCCAGTTGTGCACCCACTGGGCGCGAACAGAATCCGTGACTCCAAGGGCTGGTTTAGGATTTCTTTCTTCAGTTTGTCATAGTTCATGGCATCTTGTGTTTCCAGGTCGTAATAGTGGTGCCAACAGTCCTGCCCATTGCTCCTTTGGCCAACACTCTCGTTCGGCAGTTCTTTCAAAAGTGGTCAGGTATGCTTCCACATCATCAGCGGCTGTCATCTTTTGCAGAAAGTGGCTGGCTCTTATGGAGGCTTGCGTAGCGTCTGCAACCCCCGGGGCCCGTCCTGTGACACTGGCGAGTTGCTGCACGATCACTTTCAGGGTTTCCCGGTCTTTTCGTTGCTCCTCCTGAGTAGCCTCGAGTTGCGCTGTCAGCCTGCGGCCTGTTTCCTCCAGCGCTCTTTGCTGCACTCTGGTAGCCTCCTGCTGCACGCGAGTAGCTTCCTGTTGAGATGCCACAGCTTGCAACATCGCTTTAATTACATCCTCCATTTTTCAAGATGTAAACAAAATAGGACTCCGGCCCTTTAAATTTTCGGATTCGTTCTTCTGTGCCAAAATTAATGCTTAGGCATCCTCCACCACTTGTAAGGGATTAGGGTGCGGGGTGGTCGTCTCCTGGGTAGACGGGCAAGGCTGAGGGCACAGAAGTCCAACGACAACAGAAGTTCTTTTAAACTGCCACAGACAGTTTTATTGTAAGCAAGTGGTACAAAAAAACAAAACAAACAAAACAAATCCTATGCCTGTCCGGCTCCCAACTAAACATAAGGAAAATTTCCCCCCTAACACAGTGCCGGCCTAGTGCCAGAAACTAACAAAACAACAGTACTACTTTACCACACGGAAGACTGCTCCCCCCGGCTCTTGGCAGGTAACCTGTTCCCAGGCTGAGAGAGAGAGGTGTCTGCAGCTCCTGCCTTATATGAGGCAGACGCACCTGAACTTAATCAGGCCCCCCCAAGACCCGGACTGCCCAGTTGGAGTGGGGCCCACCCTCGCTAATCCCCACTCCAGCAAACCAGCCCTTTACAATGGGTTTTACTAAAACCCTACATCACAGGATCTAATAGATCTCTGACATGTCTCTTTCCGGGTTTGCTTGCTACCTGGCAGACATAAGGTATCTTGGGGCAATGTACCTTCCTTAAAGACCAGTCCAGACACTCTGTTACAGTTGATACAGTATTTGAATTTCAAATACCACCAATAATGTCTTATAGACATCCGATGAGCTTAAAGGGGTTGTCTCATCTTAAAGTTTCATAGGATGCATGAATTAAATAATGCTGCTCTGCTCTGTCACTTCCAGGTCAAGCTGTCTGTAATTAGCATATGAGCTCTGTGTATTCAGACTTCTGCTAATTAGATTAACTTAGACGCTTCCCTGATCCTGACAGCATGAGATTTAAGTAAACAGCAGTAATTACTTTTTTTGTCTGAAAGATCAGATAACAAAAACCCGCTTTTCAAATGATGGAAAATTCTGTGCTGGCCCGGGCCTGTTTTGATTTACCCTCACTCCGCTATTTGATAGAAAAAAAAAACAGGGAAGGGAGATGTACAAGGTCGGGGCCCCTTTTTTGGGGAAAAAAGAGAGAGCACAAAAGGTGGGTAAAATTCCCTTGGTTTGTCCCTTTGCAAAAAAAAAAAAATTTAAAAAATCAAAAATTTGGGAAAAAATCTTCATTTTTTTGGGTTTCCCTTTTCATGGTTTTTTGGGAAAATGTTTTTTGTGGCGTGGGCAAACCCTTTTTAGGGGTAGGTTAGTAAAAAATTTTTTTTCTTTTGCCCCAAAGACTAAGCAAATATTTTTGGTAGACAGAAAATGGGAGTATATCCTTTTCTCCATTGTACTAATTGTAAAAGTTTTTTTTTGAAAAAAGGGGGAATTCTTTGTTCAAACCCCAGACTAAAAAAAAAAATTTTCCCAAATTAAAACTTATTTTACCTTTTAATTAAAGGTGGGTAATTCCCTACTATGGGGTCCTTTTATTTTTTATTTTTTAGGTGAAACTCCCCGTGATTTGAAAAAAAAATTTTTTTAAACTTCCGGGGGTTTTTATACGGAAAAAAAAAGGCCGGGTTTTCCCGTTTCTAAACCCTTTTGTGGAAATTTGGGGCACATGAGGCGGAAATTTAAATGTATAAACTTGATGGTTTTAAACCCCTTTTTAAAGAGAGGAGGTGTTGATTTCTGTTTTTCAAATTTTAAACCCTCTTTATTTGAATAACAAAAAAATGAAAAAAAAGTCCCCTTTTTGCAAAAAGTCATCCCGTTTCAGTGATAATCCAAAATAAGGAAAAGGGTACAGAGTAATTTCCCCCCCCCCCCGACCAAACCCAAACCCGTGGGCCCCCAAAGCAAATGTCCCGGGGAAAAGGGGGAGGGCACTGCAAGGGGGTTTTTATCCTAGGGCAAACCCTTTTTAAAAAGTAAAGGGGATGGCATTTTAAAACCCTTTCCCCAAGCGGGGGCCGTTGCCTGGAGAATTTAATACGTGACCTCTTATACAAAATTAGAGGGAAAAAAAAAAGGGGAAAAAAAAAAAAGACAAAAAAAAAAAGAAAAGAAAGGGGGGGCCCCAAAAGGGAAAAGGGGGAATTTAAAAAACGAAAGCAAAGAGGGTACCCCTTAGAACAGTGGTCGGGCGGGCGACCCCACCTCACTTAAAAGAAAAAAAAAAGGAAAAGATTGCTAGGGCCCTTTCCCCCCCCTCCAAATAAATTTTAAACCTCTCCCCAAGGGGGTTCCCCCCCTCCCGCACTGTGGGGAGTTCCCCTAGGCGGGGGGGAGTAGCGGTCTGTTTCAAAAAAAGGAAATCCCTCCCCCCAGACACTCAAAAAATTTGGCTATAGGGCGAAGGGGTAGATCTGAAATCCTCCCAAACGCTTTAAGGAATGGAACCCCTTTGGATCCAGTCCGATTGGTTGGGCTGGGAGTGGAGAAACCAAAGCTGGGGGTGTTATTTAGCCGAAGGGGTAAAAAAACATACCGTGTGGCTTAAAACAAAGGGAATGGGTTAAAAAGGGGTATTAAAAAAAGCCCGCACCAGTGCTGGGTGCCCCGGGGGGGCAATCCCCCCCTGATGTGTTGAAAATTTAAATTCAGGACCCCCCACCCCCCGAAAGGTTGCAAGGGGAGGGGCCCCCCCCCTTTCGGGGGGTCATAGTACCCCCCTTCCCCTTTCCAATCTCCAAAGACTGCCCCGGGGGGTGGCGGGGGGGAAGTGATTAAGGAGAAGCGGCCCCCCGGGACCAAACTTGTAATATTTTTTTTTTGAGGTCCCTGGGGCCCGGGGGGCCCCCAAGGATCTGTGGATCGGGTGGAAAAGGGTTTGGGCCACCCTCTTTTCCCAAGGGGGACGGTGCCCGAGTTCCCTTCTTTTCCCAAACCCTGCTGAAACGGCCGTTTTTCGAGGGGGGAGAAAGGGGAGAATTTAAGGCCCATACCCGGCCTGAGAGAGGGCCCTTCTTTTTAGTATTACCAAGGGACCCAGCTTCCCAAAAGGGGGGTTTAAGAGGTCTATGCCCCCGAGTGTTTGTTTCCCCTTTTTAGCATACAGGGCCCGCGCAGCTGGTAATAGTGAACCTTTGGGGAAAAAAAACGCCGGGTTTTCCGGCGGCGCCCCCAGGGCATCCCTACTCCCTCAAATTTTCCCCGACTCGAGGGGGCCCTGGGCGAGAAACCCAGGCTCCCCGGTTTTGATCCCAGCAAAGGGGGTCAGCGCTGGAGTGAGAGGGGCTGGGACTCAGGGTTACCAAACCCAAAGGGGTGCATGGACCCCCCACCCTCAAAAGACCCCCCCTGGAAAAAGGTTATGACCCAAATTTGGACAAAAGGTCTGGACCCAGCAGGGGGACGCGTGCTATCAAAAACCACGAGGGGAATCTGGGGCGCGGGCAAACCATGGCAAGGCTGCGGTTGGGGGGCCCCCTTTTTTCAGGGTCTCCCAAACCCCACCCAGAGTTTGGAAGCGGGCCCCCCCTTGAAAAGGGAAACCCCGGGTTTTCACCGCCCCCCGGGCCCGATAAATGGCTTGAAAATCGGGGTAAAGGAAAAAGATCCCCCCTTGCTTTGGGGCCCGTAAAGGGGGGGATTCCGCTATTCTTTGGTTTGGGCCCCCCGCCCATACAAAAATTTTTGGTTATTTTTTTTCCCAAGGTCTCTTTAAAAAGGGGTAGGGGGAAGGTGGGGATTGCCTGGAAAAAGGTAAATAAACAGTTTGGGGAAGGTTTTTCATTTTTCAGAATATTTTTCCGCCCAATCCCCCCGAAAAAAACTTTTTTTTCCCCCTTTCAATAAAAAATTTTCCCGCCTTTAAACCCGGGTAGAAGGGGGGGCGAAAATTGAGTCAAGGGTTTTGTCTGGGGGTTTTGGGGGGTTTTGGACCCCCCCCGTACTTGAAAGGAAAGGGCTCCCTTTCCCCTGAGAAGGGGGGAAAGGGTGTTCTCGCCCAGTTTTGTTTGGGGGCCCTGGAATTTGAAGGCCCCCCTAGTTTGCTCTTTGACCCTGTTTTTCTTTTGTTTCTATGCAGGGGTATATTCGTTTTAATTCTCCATTAAATCTGGGAGGGAGGGAAGTGGGGTTCCCCAAGTTTCAAGAGGGAGCTCGTCAGCAAAAAGCCGTGCATTTTTTAAAATGATGCTCAGGCCCCGGGTTCCCTCCCCCCCCGGGGGGGGTTCCGGAGCGCCCCCCCAGCCCGGTGTTCCCCTGGGCCAAAAAATAAATAGGGGTGGGGGAAAGAGGACCTTTCCCCGGGCTGGTTCCATTTCTTTATTTTTAAGGGGGGGTGGCAAAGTTCCATTAATCCTGGGTTTGAGGGCCCGAGGGAAAGGGATATTTTAAAGGGCCAAATTCCCCTTTCCCCCCTAATGGGCCAATTCCCCCGAGATCTACGCTCCCCTCCAAAAAGGGCCAAGCTATCTATCAAATTTCCTTTCCGCGTTCCCCGGGGAAAGGGGGGGAAAGGAAAGGGGTTTTTTGAAAAGGCCCCAACCTGGTGGAAAAGGGGGGAATTTTCTTAAAAAGTGTTTCCCTCGCCTCCCGGTGGCACAAAACCCCCCTTCCCGGTTTAATAATTTGGGTTTGAGAGGGAGGGTTGGTCTGAGCGCCAGCAAAAATTTGCGAAATCTTGCCTTTCCCTGTTGATAAGCGTATGGGGCCCATAAATTTTGGCAATGAGAGGGGGCCTTTACCCCTTTGGACATCACCCCCAATTTTGGGCCCCCAAAGGGAAAGGCCCGGGTTTAAAAGGGGGTTTTTTTGGGGGACCATATTAAAAAAACCCCCGGGGGAGAGGCTGGGCAATTCCCACAGAAGAGGGTTTGTAGAAAAGGGGCTTTTAAACCCCCCCGGCCTGGATTTTGCCGGCTGGGGGGATTTAATGGGTGCAGCCCAAAAAAACTTCCTGGGAAAAGGGTTTTTTCCAGGGAGGCGAGGGAACCTTCGGGGAGTGGGGGAATGGCGTTTTAGCTAAATACTCACGGCCAGTGATTCCCCCCGTGCCTTCCCCCCTCGGGAGATTATTAAAAGGGTTTTAGCCCTAGTTTCCGGGAAAACCCCCAAGATCTGTTTGGTTATAAATGGGACCCCCTGAAAAACCCCGGGGGTCTTTATGGAGGGGGGCAAATAGGGGGGGCTCTCTTATCCTAATGCCCCCGGGGCCCAAAAACTTGCCCCCTTTGTTTTCACCAGGGGAATAGAAAGGTAGGCAAAAATGTTGTATTTTTTTATTGGGCCCATGTTCCATACTGAAGGGAAAGTCATGGGTGTTGGATCATGGCTCTTAGGGCCGTCTTTGACCCGAAAATTTTTTGAGCCCCCTCTAAATTTGGGGTAAGGGGGTTTAAGAGGGGCCCGCAATTTTGGGAAAAGCAATTCCTTCTCTTTAGGGCGGCCCCCCATGTTAATTGGGACACCCCTGGGGAGTGCACCCTTCCAAAAAGCCCCCCATTGGGGCCCGCGGGGGGGAGGGGTCCTCTGGGGAACTGAAATTTAAAAAGTGTCCGTTTCGTTCTGAAAGGGGCGGAGACATAGGGGGCCCGACAGAAAATAAACCTTCAGTTTCCAAGAGAACCCTGTTCTGGTGGGAAAGAGGGAGGCTAATATGCAGTGCACTGGGGGAAAGGGTTGAAATGGAGGCGGCCCCCCGAGGGGCCCGGGCCCAGCCCAAGGCAGGGGGAAAAATTGGGGGTTGGATATAAATCTATGGCCCGGGGGGAAAAGTTGGGGGAGGGAAGGGGAAAAGAAGGGAAAATCCCCCCTCCTGGGGGGGGGGGCAGCAAACCCCCCCAAAGTCCATCCAGTTTATTGGGCCAGGAGCAGCTTTTTTTACTTGTTTTTGTGTGCGGGTGAGGTATCGATGGGGTGCCCCCGATGGGGGGTCTAGGGACGGGTTGAGCGCCAAAATTTAAAAACCCCCCCCCGTATGGTTTTGGGGCCCCGGGCCCCCAAAAAGCCCAAAGGGGATCCCAAATGGGTTTTTGCGAGGGGGGGAATTTGGTGGCCTGAGGGTTTGGAAGTTAAAATGTTTGCCCCCGGGAAAGGGGCTGGCCTTTGGGGAGTTGTGCCCAAACCCAAAGGCCCCCGGGGATCCCCCATCCCGATAGGTGGGTTTTAAAACCCCCTAAAAGGGGGTGAAATTTTTGAAAAAAAGAATTTCCAATCCCCTTTATTTGGCTGAAGAACTTAAAAATTATTTTCACCCCGATGGGAAAAAACCTGTTTTCGGGGGGGGAATTTGGGTTTTTCGAGGAAAGGAAAATGGGTTTCCTTTGGGGAAAGAGAAAAGTGGTTCTCTTTTTTTATGGAGGGTGATAGAGGACCTTTCGGGCCTTTTTTCGGGGGGCGTTAAATCCCCTTTAAAGTTAAGGGAAAGTAAGGGTAGATTCCCATAAAGATTGGTTTTAAGGGTGCATAAGGGCACAACCCCCCCGTTAGAGGGGGGGGGGGGCAGCGGGTCCGCCAAAACCAGCAATAAGGGGGTGGGCCCAACAGTCAAGAAAATTTCAAATATCCAAAAAAAAAAAAAGCCTCACGAAATTAGGCCAAATATCTTTCCCCCAGAGGTAATAAAATTTCCATACCCCCATGCAAAGTTTTCAAGGGTTCTACCTAATTTGGGGGTTTCTCCCGGGACCAAACCCAAAGGGGGGCCAAAAACAAGGGAAAACCGGGAGGGAAACAGGGAAACCCCACCCCGCCCAAGGGGGCGCAGGAGCCGCCTTTCCCCGAGGCCCCCCTTCCCAAACCACACTTTGGGCAAGAGGGGCCCCCCCCGGGGCCCCCCCCCGGGAAAGGGAAAAAAAAGGGAAAAGGGAGGGGAGAAAGGGGTTTTAGGGCCCAAGGGGTTAAGGGGGAAAAAGGGGAAAAGGGGGAAGGGGCCGGGGGCCCAACCCCCCTAATTTGGTCCCAAAGGGGCCCGATAAGAAAATAAAACATTTTATAACATATCGATTTGTAAAAAATGCAAAAAACCCCTGTTTACCCGAGGGGAGTCTTTCCCCATTCCACGGGCATTTAAAGCGCTCATCCAAGGCCAAAAAGGGCCCGGGGCCCGGGAAACCGCCACAAAAAAAGGGAAAAAAAAATAGAAGAGGGATGGGAAAAAAAAAAAAGGTTTAGCGCCCGGGGGCCCCCGGGGTCGAAAAGACCAGGAGTCCCCATCCCCCAGGGAGGGGGGGGACCCAATAGTTTTTAAAAGCACAAGGGCAAAAATTAAAACAAGAAATTGAAAAACCCTGGGTTGGTCCGCGGAAACGGGGAAAACCCCCCCCAAAAGGGGGCGGGCTTGGGTTTGGCGCTGGCGGGCCGGGCTTTTTTCGGCCCGGGCCCTCGGGGCCCCTGAGGCAAAGAAAACACCAGGTGGGTTTTTTTGTCGTGGTTTTCCCCGTAGCTGAGGGGGCATTGGGCGGAGGTTCCCTGGAGTAGCAGGAGGCCCAAACGAAAGGGTCAAACCCCCGGCAAATTTTCGGATCGAGATTTAAAGGGTGGGGAAGTCCTCCATGTGCGGGAAGTTGGCGTCTTGTCAAGGTGCTAACCCCGCAGTGGAAGGGGAAGCCCCACCCATACGATATTTTTTTTTGACCCGAAGGCCGCTAGGAGGGGCTTAAGTGCCGCTCTATGGGGCCGGTTTTGCGCCGGGGAAAGGTCAGGAAAAAAGATGCAAGAGGAAAACCCCCCCAAAATTTTATCCGCTGCCCTTTAATGGGCCTTTGCCCCCATCCCGTTCCTCCCTTGTCGTAAGGGGTGGGGTCCCCAAAAGATGACGTCCCTGGGGTTAGTTGGTCAGTGGGGCCCGGGGGTTGCAGTTTTCTATGGGCCCCTGTCGGGGGTTTTTCCCGGAATTGTTCCTTCCGGGGGGCCCAAGAATGAAGGGTTTTAACAAACCCGTTAAAGGGGGAAGGGGAGCTCCCCCCCTGCAAGACAGACTCCCGGGAGGGCCCCCAGGCCCGGGCGTTGTTGCGCTCGACTGGGTTTTCCAAATATCCCGATGGGGGCAAGTTTGGGGTTTGTGCAGGGCTGTCCCCGGAAAAAGAGGATTTAAAAAAGGTTAAGAGCGGTCTTTATTTTTTGAGCTTTTTCCCGCTGGTTTAAAATCGAAAATTTTTAATTTTGCCAGTTGGATTGGGACCCGGGCGGAGCTTTCCCCCCTCCAAAGGGTTTTTGAAATTTTTCGCGCAAAAGACTGAAAATTTTTTGTTTAGACCCGGCAGAAAAGAGAGCAGGGCCGCAGCTCGGGGTGAGCCCCGGTTTCAAAAAGGGGCCCCGGGGTTCCCTTTTGGGGGGGCGGGAAACCCGGCGGGGTGGTTTGGGGGGATCCGTTTGGGGCCCCCGGGGAGGGGGGTGGTTGAGGGGCCCGGGTTCAGCCCCCCGGGGGTTGGGGGTGTTTCCCCCGGTGGGGGAGTTGGGGGGTGGTGCCCCCGTGCCTGGGGTTGTATTGGTGTCCCGGCGGATATAGGCGCTTTCCCGGGGGGGTTTCCAAGGGGTCCCGAGCAGGGGGAGCCCGCCAAAAGTCAAGGGCCCAGAGGCGTTGAGTGTGTAAAAAAACCTCCTCCCCTCGGCCCCGCCGCTGCCCCCAAACCACGTTGGTGGGCCCCCCAAAAACCTTTCACCCCTAGGGGTCTCCTGCAGAGGGGGGGCTGGAGATGGCAAGGTGGAGTCCCTAAAAGCTGAACTGGGCTCTTTTAGGGGGGTTGGGGTAAAAAAATAGGCTCCTTTTTGGGGCGGAGGGGGGAAAAAACCCCAAGGGCTGGTCCCCTCCCGTCCTGCCCGTGGGTGGGGGGAGAGGTTGGGATACCCCTTTCGGGGGGCATCCGTCCCTCTGGGGGCCCGTAGATGGGGTCGGGGGGGGAGCGGTTGTGGGCTTTATCTGTGGGCCAGGAGAGTCCCGTAGGGCCCCGGTGTCTGAGGGCCTTCGCACCACCCGTTTGGCCAGGGGAAACAGAAAGGTTTCCTCCTTTTTTTCCCCTGGGCCTTCCGCTGCCCAAATTATACGAGGCCCCAGGGGAGAGTGAGCCCCCCATCCAACCCCCGAAAGGGTGGTCGGGCGGGGGTTGAGAGGAAGGATGGGGGCCCGCTGTGTGCCTCCGAAAATGCTCCCCCGCTGGTCACGTGGCACTCCGGGAGCCACAGGTTTCTCCCTGCCCGCGGGGGAGCCGCTTCCCCTCCCGCACCGACCTGATGGATGTGCGGCCTCTGGGTTGGGGCGCAGCGCGGCCTGCGCAGCACCGCCGGCATCCGGCATCAGAGGTCGGTGGTTCCGGTCCCTGGGTGCAGGCCCGTCTGCTTCAGCCTCCGCGATGCTCCGGTCCCCACCAGGTATGCGGGCGTCCGTGCCGCCGCTGCTGCTCGTCGAGGTGGCAGTAAGGCCCGATGGTGTCGCTGACGCGAGAGGTTGGGCGGCCCGGCGTGATCTTCTGGCCGGAGCGCAAGATGGCGCCGGCTGCTCCGCGGCGCGGGAAGGGGATCCGTCCTCCCTCAGGTGCTGCAGGGGGGCAAAATAGTTAGAGATGGAGAGCCCCGACGGGTCCTGAGATGCTCCGGGAGCCAAGGGTGCCTTCTTATTCCGGTTTTTGCCCATGATGAAGGGCCTAGAGAGTCATATAATGAGGGCCTCTGGAGGAGCTCCCGTCCCACACGTCCTCACTCCCTCATGCCTGGCCACGCCCCCCCTGCATTTCTGTTTTTAAAAGAAAAGAACTTGTGGATATTTAAATTGGAATCATTAAAACCAAAGGGCTTGAATGTGGAGTTTAACATCAACCAAAAAAATGTTTAAGTAACTTGCCTTCTCTGTTGTTCCTATGTCGTCTTCTATATCCTCTCAGATTGGGTGGTTATCAATAACAATAAAAACAATAAAACATTTTTTATTATTATGTAGATATATATTTAGATATATGTGTATATGTTGATAAATTTTTGTTTCTTTTTTCTTTTTAGACCTGCATATGGGAATTGGACGATTCGCCTCCTTTGGTCTTTTTTAGAGAATATGAAGAACATTAAAAAAAATATATATATTATTGTTTTAATTTTAATAAAGATTTGTTTAAAAACATTTTTCCTGCTCTTTGTGCACTGTGATGTGTGCAGGTGTGACACTCTCATTATATGTTTGGTATGGCAGCGTAATGATGGCGCTCTAGTTTTTATTATTTTTTTATTATTTTTTACTATTTTTTAATTATTTTTCTTCTTTTTTTCTTTCTTTTTTTTTCTTTTGTTTCATTGTAATAAGCGTGAGGAGTCACTTATTTGCAGTATACATAGACCCTCAGATGTTGCGCCCGGCGTCATGATTTACGATGTTGGTAGCGATGTCTGTATTATGCCCAGTTTCCTGTTAATTATTGTGGATAGGTTCCTGGGTGTTTTTCTATGCTCCATACAAATAATTGGCTCACTATGGGATTATGTCTGGCATCAGTTTTGATGTTGTTCGTTTTCCCAGGTGGGCTATTCTTTATTATACTGTCCTGATTCCTTTCCATTAATTTGGAAGGTTTTTAGGATGGTTGAGTCTTTTGTTTAATTGTTATTTCGTTTTTTCTATTACTTTATGGTTGTTACTTTTAGCAATATGGCCGCCGCTGGATTCAGCATCCCGCTTGTTGTCTTGCCGATGGTCATGTGATGTAGTGGCGCTTGACATGTGCAGTTACACACACAGGACGCCGGAATTCGCTGACTTATGTATGTGTGTGTTATAATGTTTTTTTAAAACAAGAATTAGGAGGCGTTCATCCCGCCCCTCTTTAAATGAGATTGATAATATAATCATTTCATGGATATGGATTTATACATTTTTCTGTATGGAATCATGTGATTATTCTGCTAGGCCCAAGTGCATCTTTTTGTCACTACACTAGATACCTTTTTGCATATGTTTATCACTAATCTTGTATATTTTGATGTATTTGCACTTATGAATATGTATTATCACTAAATAATGCATTGGGACACCCCTTTAAATATTGTGCACCACCCATTATGTTTGCTTGAGAAAGGCTCTTAGGAGGCAAAACGTTGGACATGTTGGAATAAAGTAACTTTTCTAACTTTATCACCATTCTTGCAGTCCTGCGATTTTCATATTTATATATATTAATATATATATATATATATATATATATAATATATATATATATATATTATAATATATATATAGTATATATAATATATATATATATATATGTGTGTGTGTATATATGTATGTATATATATGTATATATGTATCTATATATAAATGTATATATATATGTATATAAATGTATATATGTTATAAATATATGTATATATGTATAAATATGTAGATATGTATAAATATATATGTGTATATGTATATATATATGTGTATATGTATATATATGTGTATAAATATATATATATATATATATATAAAATATATATATATGTATACAGAGTTCTTATTCTACTTTATTGACAATAAGGTTCTTTTGAAGTTTGGGAATTTCTAATATACCAAAACAACTCCACTGCTGGGCCCCTAGAATCAACTCCACTACTGGGCCCTTAGAATGAAATTCCACTGACCCTAGGCACCGTAGTCCAACACTGGTTTTAGTCTATTCTAGACTATTTGTCAGAAGAAGGAATGGTCATTATGAAACGTGTCACAGCCTGTGATAATAAAGTTTACTTATTATTTATTACAGTAAAATAGATGAGTAACTTTAGAGCTTTTCCACCCAGACTAAAGGTAACCTGGATGAGCAACCATCACTGGCTTTTATTTGCTATATTCCTTTGCTCACTTCCTGACATTGGACGTATCTGTATGTGCTAGCGGATGTACAGGTATGTCCTGGACATCGTGTGGACTTTCATTCCGGGCCTGCACGATCGCGACATGGGACCAGATGTATATTACTCCAACTCACTGCGGTCACGGGCAATTAACCCCTTAGCTGCTGCCGCATGATCGCGGGCTCCGATGGCTTCTCTGACAGCCCCAAAGTCTAACAAAGGCTTCTGGGCTGCCTGTGATTTCACTATTCCCGGCCGTGCCCTGATACAAGTCCCCTGTAGGGAAATTTAAAAAAAAAAACGTACAAAAAAAGTACAAAAAAGTAAAACACAAACAAAACATAAAATAATAAACACGTGCACCACCCTTTTCCCTTTTTCAGGCACCAATTGCCCCAAAAAAGATAAATAAAGTACACAGATTTGGTATCATCGCATGTGTAACGACCTACCCTAGAAATTGTCATGGTATTTAACCTGCACGGTGAATGCCGTAAAAAAGAAAAAAAAACACGGAATTCCATTTTTTGTCATCCCGCAGCACATAAAACGGAATAAAAAGCGACAAAAACCTCATATAAACACCAAAGTGGTACCAAATAAAAAGTCAGTTCATCCCGAAATACACATGCACAGCTCTGTATATGGAAAAATAAAAACGTTATGGCTATCAGAATACAGCAATGCAAAAATTTTTTGGTTTACAAAATAAAAACACTTTTTTTTTTAAACACTTCAACAAAAAAAAACTAATAAATAGGGTTTCCCCCCTAATTTAAAATCAACCCACAGAGTAAAACACTTGTCAGGGATACTCAAGGGTGAGCGCTGTTAAAAATAAAAAAAAAAACTGCTAGGATTGCAGCTTTCCCTTTTCACCCTGCCTTCCAAAAAACTGTTTAAAAAAAATAAAAAAACCTTTTCCCCCCAAAAAAAATTATACTAATAAAAATGTCAACTCATCCTGCAAAAAAATATGCTGCTACACATCGTACACAGAAAGATAAAAAAGTTATGGCTCTCAGACTAGGGTGATGCAAAAATGTTTTTTTCTTTTTGAATAAAAGTGTTTTTTATTCTGTAAAACATAACTAAAAAAAAAAAAAATTGGGTATCACTGTAATCGTATCGACCTGCTATAAAGCTACTTTCCCAATTATACCGCATGGTGAAAAACTGTAAAAAATAAAAAAAAACTACCAAAATTTTGCTGTATTTTGTTCAAAACACCTCACAAAACCTTTGATAAAATCAAAAAAAGACAAAAAGCACCTTTTGGCACCAATAACATCAACTCCCGCAAAAAACAAGCCCAAACAAGCCTATAAAAATAAAGCCCCCAAAAAATGTCAGAACTGTCCCCCCATTTTCCCACAAATTTTCTTGAAAATGAAAAATTGCTACAAAATTTCTAAGCCCCCTAAAGTCATAAAAAAAAAAAAAAAAGAAAAGAATTTGAAAAATTTTGCCAACCTAACAGAAATATGGTAAAGCTAGTTATAAGTTTTTTTGAGTGGAAAAACTATCTGCCCTTTCAGGCATAAAGATTTGAAGTTTGAAAATGGCAAATGTTTCACAAATTTCCAGACATTTTCACAAATAAACAAGGATTGTATGGACCGAAATTTCTTACTGACTTAAAGCACAATCTGTGACGAGAAAACTCCCCTGAATCACATGGATGGTAAAAGTTCAAAAAGTTATTCTCTCAAAAGTGACACATGACGATTTTAAAAAAAAAAGGGGGTTGTCAGAGAGGCCAAAACTGGTTTCCAGCGGTAAGGAGTTAAGGTTGATATGGCCAGCGAAAGCTACTAGCAAAATTTTCCCTGAAAGGCGTCACAGCCCGCAAACAAGAAAAGCAGTTCCCTTAAAAGGGGGTCCAGGCATTTTTTGGTTTTTTTTAGGGACGTACATTGGGGGGGACAATTTTTTTTTTTTCAATCATTTTGGACAAACATTGTTCTATTCTTACATTATTCATACACACCCTTTGTTGTGCTCTGTTTTTATTTTTTGGAACTTTGTTGTGCATACAATGTGTACATTGACACAACCCCTTTGAAAAACTGGAATGGTAACACCCATATGACAGATTCAGCAATACATTTGTAGGATGAATAACAGATGAACAGCACGACCCAGAGATATAAGAGAATTTATAATTTATAAAATTATAAGAATTTATGAAAAACAAAATAGGAAAAAAAGGTACAAAATTGTTATTTTAATAAGGAACACAAGTATTTACTTACAATTCATGGTCAGAAGATGTCATAGATCCACTAATTATTTACCCCCTGGATAGGACTGACCTGTGTGATCTTGCTTACATTAGCCCTGCAGACTAACTACAGACAATGACCATTAATGTATCATTGTCCCATTGTTCTTTTAGGGGCAGTTAAGTATTTAGCAAAAAAAGAGACAGAAAAAAAAACAAAACTTTTTACTGATCAAAAGTCAGGTCAGGGCAATAAAACTGTTGAACAGACATTAGTTCTAACTGTACCATTAATGTGATAGGCCAAACACAAAAGGTGTATCTTATCTGCCATCAGCGATCTTTGGGCCTGACAAGTTTATGGCGGGTGATTGAGGGGCTGTAAACTACTGACATGTTACACAACATTGACTGCTATAGGGCCGGCCATTTATGATCCAGCTGATTGCTGATGGATGGTCAATGCAAAGGCATGTTTGTCCTTAACCCTACATAGGGATATTTCATTATTATGCACATACAGATTATTATTTATTTTAAAGCATCTGTACATTCAAGTTGGCATTACATATATAACATAAGACCAAAAAAAGTACAATGGGGACAATAAATGACTAACAACTGGTACAGAGGACCCAGCCCGTGAAGACAGGGGGGCATGTATGAAGCCTGGCACATAGAGGCCAGTTCTAAATCGCATTAAGGCAGTGTAGAATGCACCAGAATCTATGACCCTGTTCTTCTGCAGATCATACATACAGGGCAGTGTAGAGCCAATACCACAAGTCTGGCTCAGGCACCACCTTTACCCTGGTCTGGCTGTTCTTCTGCAGGTCATACATACAGGCGCAGTGTAAGCCAATACCACAAGTCGGCTCAGGCACCACCTTTACCCTGGTCTGTTCTTCTGCAGGTCATACATACAGGGCAGTGTAGAGCCAAACCACAAGTCTGGCTCAGGCACCACCTTTACCTGGTCTGGGCTGTTCTTCTGGAGGTCATACATACAGGGCAGTGTAGAGCCAATACCACAAGTCTGGCTCAGGCACCACCTTTACCCTGGTCTGGCTGTTTCCAAAGGCTTGTTCACATGGTGTTTTTTGATGTGATTTTCGATATGTTTTGGATCCAAAAATCGCATCCAGAAACGCAGCGGCGATCGGATCCTAAACGGATCCAACACGTATCCAACACGCAGCTGTGTGTTTGGATGTGTGTTGGATGCAGCAGGATCACACCCTATAATTTATTATAGGGCTCCTGCTGCGTCTATCGGTGCCTTTTTTGGCTCTCTCCTTTTTTCCCATCACTGGTATGTCTCCTCTTCCACCTCTGCGTGTGTGCGGCGGGCCCCACTTCAGACACGGGACTGATGCGACAGTCAGAGACAGAATATACCATGACATTCAGGTGACGTCTTCTATGATTGGAGTTGTTCTTTTTTTCTACAATCTGCCATGATGTCTTCCAGTTACATCTTGACTCTGCAGAGCCACCTATATATCTTTGACTCCTCACTTTGGCAGCCAATCCTCTGTCTCTGAATATGACAATGCCACACATTGCACATTCTTAAAGAAATAAATGAACACACAGTGCAACCCTGAAAATAATAGCACCACCCACTCTCACCTCAAAATAACATTACTCCCTAAACCCTAGAAAAAAATAATCCCCCCAAATGAATTAAAACCATGTATCCCCAAAAACTTAAAGATGATTTCAGACTGTGCTCCCTAAAATGAATGACATCACATACTGTACCCCCTGAAATTAATTATATCAACCCTATGAAATAATATATATTATGTCCCCTAAAATAAATTAGATACTGTATCTCTGAAATTAATTATTTTACACATTGTACCCTCTGAAATGAATATTAACCCATTGAATATAATTATGACACACTGCACCCCCTAAAATTAATTATTTTAACCCCCTATGTGTCACACTGTACCCATGACATTAATTATTTTACACACTGTACTAACCAGTGCTGCGGAGTTGGTTAGTCAAAACTCTGACTCCAACTCCGACTCTTCAATTTCCCTAACTCTGATTTTGACTCCAACACTGACCTCACTCCCCATACATGGGGGCCCTGTTTAAGTGATAACTTTACTCAGTAAAATGGGAACATCAGTTTTTTCTCACCTTAGAATAAAATAATCAAGCTATTTAGGTAGAACATAAGATATATTTATTGGATACAACTTTAGAACACTAAAAAAACTTTAATAAATTGTAAGTATGCAAAACGCTGCAGAAAGTAGGGAACACTGTTTTCAACAAAACCATCCTGAATAACATGTGTGAAGTCTATGAATTTGTTCTGAGAAATAGCATTGCCTCCATCAGTTCCTGCATACATGACCTCACATCTGATCTCATTATTTCCAGGCTAGAGAACAGCCTCTCTACACTAAATTGCGTTGGCAAAGTGGTGACCACAGGGGCAACATCTCTAACAATGTCAGGGTATAAAGGAATTGCCTCAGCCACAGTCAGTTTTGATGAATGGTTGAACTATTCTACTTGTTTTAAAGCAAGGTAAAATTTTGCTGAAATCTGGTCAATCTGTTTTCTATGGGGCGGAATATTTTCCCCTGCATAAACGCTTTGCCTGCTCCATGTCATCCAAATGCTTTTCAGAATTAAACTCCTCATGTGATAAGGCTGAAGATCTGGGAGCAGTAACACTGGCAGGACCCAATTCGTCTTGCTCTTGGCGCTGCATTGAACTGGACCAATTTATTATATTTTTTTGGAGTTGGAGCCGGTCCATTTTATAATGAATTGGACACTGACTCCAGCTCCACAACTCCGACTGCACAGCCCTGGTACTAATTGAAATTCTTTTACATATGGTATCTTCTGAAGTAAATTGTAATATACAATGAGGCAGATTTATTAATACTATCTAAATCTTAGTATAAACTGAGACTAGACAGTTTTACAATGTAACAGATTTATCGAGAGCATTATAAATCTGGTGCCTGTGTAGACTGTCTAGTCTAAACTTATGTCATTTATTAGTTGACTGAGTTTGTGCCATCAATTGTGCCAACATTTTATTTTGCGCCCAGTGTCACTCATTAACCAAATTGTGCATGAATTCTGCTGCAATTACCATAATAAATGTCCCTCGCTTTATATTACACACAGAACCCCTAAAATGAATTATACTACACACCATGCCACCTGAAACGTATTATATTATACAAACTGTACCTCCTGAAATGAAGCATAAAACACACTGTAGCCTTTTAAATGATATCACACACCATACTCCCTGAAATTCATTATATCATACATCCTACATGGCATAGAAATATAATAGAGGGGTGCTCAGCACAGATTCCCCCAATATTGGCCAGAGTGGGGAGCCCACTGGAAGACACGGCTCATTATTACACCACACAGATGATCCACTGATTTCAATGTCCACTGGGTAACGTTTCATTTGTCTACTGCAATAGAAATTAACACTAGCTGTCTGCCTTCCTATGACTAATGCTGATCTCAGGAGTCCTAATATTAGGACCCCTGTAGTAAAATTTTTATCATGGGACCCTTCATCTAGATAGGGGTTTATTCTCAAATGTCCTATACATGTATATAATTTCTCCAAATCCAGCCAGATCCCACAGACCCCATTTCCCAAGGAACCAAGGCTTTATCTGCCACATTTTCCATTTTCTGGCAAGGTAAGGGTTAGTTCTAGAGCGCGGTTTCATCGGGCGAAAAAATTTGTTTTCAGCCACAATCGTCACCCATGGACTTAGAATTTTTGGCATATTTCTGCAAAACCAGCCCAATCCTGAGGACCCAATATTTCTTATATGTTTCCTACAGTCACCTGCCATAAAGTCCATATAATGGGTCAAAATCCTGGAGAAATAGTTGGTAATTGATTGGCAATGGCAATTCATATACACAGTTATTACATACTCTATGGAGCGTAAGGTTACTGTATGCTATATTCAACATTAGAAACCTCCAGAAAATCACCTTAATTTCCCATATGAGGATAGCAACCATTGAGCTTCATCTAGTGCCAATCTCATAAAAAGCCACCTGACCTATTAATCTGATTTAGAAGGAAACCACAAGAATGGAGAGAACACACAATTTCTACATAAATCTTATTTATTGATATGGCATTGCTATTGTTAGTATTTCAGGAGGCTTGGAATGTGGATTTTCTAATTTATTTCATTTTGGTGTGTGAATGATCCAGTGATCTGAGCTCATCGTAGTGTTAACCCGTATCACAAGAAGAATCTTCTACACCTGGATAAGATATTTGCCTCCCCCTTGTGGCCAGGTGTGCTTGCTCCACTGTATACTAAGGTCCCGTCTGCTGCCACATAGACTCTAGTACAACATGTTTTCAGTATAGTAAGTACATCTTTTCAGTTGCTTTTCTGTTCTCTTTGTCAGTACCTGCACTAGGCTGAGAGCTATATATATACTGTGTGTAACCCAAACATATGGG